>CAUYRT010100819.1:0-41586 GCA_963574885.1 Lepilemur ruficaudatus | reverse complement strand
AGCAAGAGCGAGACCCCGTCTCTACTAAAAATAGAAAGAAATTAATTGGCCAACTAAAAATATATAGAAAAAAAAAAAAAATTAGCCGGGCATGGTGGCACATGCCTGTAGTCCCAGCTACTCGGGAGGCTGAGGCAGAAGGATCCCTTGAGCCCAGGAGTTTGAGGTTGCTGTGAGCTAGGCTGACGCCACGGCACTCACTCTAGCCCGGGCAGCAGAGTGAGACTCTGTCTCAAAAAAAAAAAAAAAAAAAAAAGAAGTTCCTTTGTAACTATAGGATCTTAGTATTCCACCCCACGGTAAGCATATGGACTGCGTAAAAAAATCTGGGTTCAAATCCCAGCCCTGTCACTTACCAGCTTACCATTTTGGTAAGTCATTCTCTCTTGAGACTGTTTCTACGTGTAAAATAGGAGTGACAATATTACTTACCATATAGCTTTGCTGTGAAGAATCAATGAGAAGTGATTATCACTTATTTGAAAAAAAATCACCATAAAAATCTCCCACAAAGGCCATTATTAAATACATGCTCAGTCCCACCCCTCCTTCTTCTTCTATGTTGAGATATTTGCCAATTCCTATGACTTCTGAGAAATTTTAAGCTCTAGTTATAAAAAAGAAAAGGCCCAGGGTGGGAATGAAACCTGTGCGACCTCACAGATCTGACTTCACCCAACCGCCCCGAATGTGAAAGGCCTGACGTCAGCAGTGACCCTGACTCAGGATGTTTTCACCATGTTAGAAGGATCTAGGGAGGCAGCACCCCAAAGCTCCAGCAGTTCTCATCCAGCCCCCGAGATGGGATCTAGAAACCTCCTACCCCACATGTCAAATAGGAGCCCTTCCCTGAAATATAAAAATGTGCCTTTTCAGAAAACTGAGGATTTGAATGGGCAACCCCAAACCCAGGAATATTGAGGAACCTTAAAGAAATGCCCTCATTTTCTCTTGGTTCTTCACTGCCGAGCCTTTCTGGGCAGAAACGTCTGTTCTGCACCAAAGGCCATGATCACTTTTGGGTATGTGGATTGTTGTGTGTTTCCCCTGTGGAATGGTTTCTTTTGTGGGTGTCAGTTACAGTTATGAGGTGTTAATAGGCTCCTGGAAGAGCCATCACTTCAGGTGGAAGGTGTTAGGTTTTGATCCCTGGCTGTGGTTCAGGTTTATTTAATTTCTGTCTCCTCCCCCACCTTCC
The DNA here is from genome assembly GCA_963574885.1 of Lepilemur ruficaudatus. Classification (NCBI taxonomy): domain Eukaryota; kingdom Metazoa; phylum Chordata; class Mammalia; order Primates; family Lepilemuridae; genus Lepilemur; species Lepilemur ruficaudatus. Next base: position 40,388 of record CAUYRT010100819.1, on the reverse strand, counting down.
CTACTCTCAACCTATTAAGATTGAAACCCTTTGGCCCGTAACTCCAGATGTATTATCTGTATCTGTTTGGGGGCTACATTCATTGCCATTTATAGCTTTGGAGAGAGCCTTCTCTTTCCATTCGTGAAGCAGTTGGGTCTTGATGGGAAAACCCACTGTGTTCAAATACTTTGTACTCTTTTGATCCCCTTCTCCTGGGACACAAGAACTGGATGGGTCCCTACTGCAATGGCCCAAGTGGCTGACTTAAAAACAGTGCATATGAGTTCATGTTCTCCTGTGTACAGTTTCCATTTTAAACCCAACTGTACCTCAGTCCTTCAGAAGTGCCCTCTGGATGGGACATTGCAGGGTTTTCCTGCTGGTTGTGTTTCATCTTGATAAACCCAAAACCCTTGATGGCAGCTCTATGAATAGACAATCATTCTCATTCATACTTTCTCTCGATTAAAATATACTGCGTATTTATTGGAGAAAATTTGGAGTATAAAGATACACAAAGCAGAACATAAAAGCCACATGTTAGTCTGTCACTGTAAGACAACTACTGTTAACAAGTGCCGTGTTTTCTGGTCTTTTGTCTGAGATCAGGTAGACTGTTTAACAGAATTGGGACCATTTATTCTCTTTTGTGAAGTTTTTTTTGTTTTTGGTTTTTTGCTTCATATATCAGTCACATTACTCTGCCTGGGTAAGCATTCTCATGCTTGGTCATGGAGCACTGAGAGCGCCTGTCTTCAACAGCTCCTCACACACCAGTTCTCTGTGCTGACCTTGTCTGGCTCCTGGTTTGGAAGCAATGGTACAACTCTAGGGCTGGGTACAGGCTCATTGGAATCATCCAGAAAGCCCCACATACGGGACTATCCCAGTTCTGAATGTGGCTGTAGACTCACAGAAGGAATAATATCAGCATAAAAATGTACTATATTCTCATGTCAAAAAAATCCTAAGAAATCTGCTCAGGGCCCTGCCTGAAAAACTCACCCATCAGAGTCAGTCACTGCAACTGCTCCTAGTTTGGAATGCCATTTTCTTTGGTCAATTATTTATTCATTCATTTATTTAAGTAGACTTTATTTTTCAGAGCAATTTTAGGTTCTCAGCAAAATTGAACAAAAAGTACGGAGCTCCCATATCTTTCCTCCCCGACCCCTAACCACCCTGACCATTAATATCTGGCACCACAGTGACACAATTGTTACAGTCCTTGCAGTCCCTGCCACCTCATTATCAGCAAAAGCCCATAGTTTACTTTAGAATAGACTCTTAGTGTTGTACTTTCTATGATTTTGACAAATAAATAACAATATGTGCTATGGTTTGAATGTTTTTGTTCCCTCCAAAAATTCCTGTGTTGAAAACTTAATCCCGATGCAACAGTGTTGGGAGTTTGGGCCTAATGGGAGGTGTGTAGGTCATGAGGCTCCACTCTCTTGAATGGATTAATGCCCTTATAAAAAGAACTTGCAGAAATGGGTTTGCTCTCTCCTTTTCTGCCACATGAAGACATAGCCTTCCTCTCTGGAAGATGCAGAAAGAAGGCCCTCACTAGATACCAGATGCCACTGCCTTTGTCTTGGACTTCCCAGCTCCCAGAACTGTGAGAAATAAATTTCTGTTCTTTATAAATTACCCCATCTAAGTATTTTGTTGTAGCAGCACAAAACAGACGAAGACAACACATGTTCACCAGTATAGTATTGGACAGAATAATCTTACTAAAAGTCTTCTGTGCTTTGCCTGTTCATTCCTCCTTCTCCCTAAACCCCTGGCAACACTGATCTTTTTCACTGCCTCCATAATTTTGCCTCTTCCAGAATCTCATAGTTGGAATCATACAATATTTAGCCTTTTCAAATTGGCTTCTTTCACTTAGTAATATGTATTTAAGGTTCTTCCATGTCTTTTCATAGCTTGATAGCTCATTTATTTTTAGCACTGAATAATATTCCATTGTCTGGATGTGTCCCAGTTTATCCATTTGCTTACTGAAAGACATCATGGTTGCTTCCAAGTTTTGACAATTCTGAATAAAGCTACTGGAGACATCTTTGTGCCGGTTTTTGTGTGGACATAAGTTTTCAACTTCTTTGAGTAAATACTAAGGAGTGCTATTGCTGGATCATATGGCAAGAGTACGCTGAGTTTTGTAATAAATGCCAAACTGTCTTCCAGAGTTTCTGTACCATTTTGCATTCCCACCAGCGATAAATGAGAGTTCCTATTGCACCACATCCTCACCAGCATTTGGATTTCAGCTTTTCTAATAGGTATGTAGTGGTATCCCCTTTTTTAAGATTAAAAAGCCTTCTCTAGTTGGAATTGCCTGACAATGAGTATGAATCTAAATATATTACCCTCTTTCTATTCTTAAGCGAATGTACACTAACTTCTAAGAGCCACACAGTTTGTCCCTTAGCCCCTCTGTTTTAGCACACATTGGCACACTGGAGGTGGTTAGTAAATATTTGCTGGTTGCATGGCTTTCAGTGGCTTGGCTGCCTCTGCTTTTGAGAACCATAAGGGATTTATCTGGAGAGATTCAGATCAGCACTCAGGCATATGCGTTCACATGCACACACATGTACACAGATGACAAAACAGCCAGTCTTCTGCTCTAGCTTGGGATAGTATTATTCAGGCGTTCAAAAAGTACCTCCAAACATTGTTCTTGAGCTCTACAAGTGATAATAAATAAAAAATGTTTTTGGTGATGTTTTATTTTGGTCCACAATCAGGCCAGTGTTATCTCTGGATCTAAGACAATGAAAAAGTCACTCTTCCTATTACTGCCCACGTGAACAAGTCCCACACACCTGCATCTGTGGACACTCACATCTTGTCATGAGAGCAGCAAAAGCTGATGACAGCTGTGTTCACTACCTCTGTCCTTTTTTTCCTGCCATCATGGTTCTTCCTAGGAAGGTTCTTTGGAAGCAAGGAGACCTGACATTTATTGAATCCCTTGGAGGTAAACTTACCACCCATTTCTTATGCTCCCACTATATTCTGTACTTACCCTGGACTATGTGCCTGGCACAGAGTAGGTGGTAATTAGTGTTTGTTGAATGACTAACGTACTTTTGATCTGATGTGGACGTCCAGAGTTTGCTAGTAAAAAACTACATAATATTCCTAGGTTCATTGTTGGGAGCCATTATTATAGCTGCTTTGCAATAGCAGAAATCACTACAGGTTTTCCCTCATGAGTCCAAACCCACAGCCAAATGTGGAACTGGTGCTCCCCAACCTCCCAACTCCTGCTTATTGTCAAAAACACACTGCACATTGTAGCAATCATATTGCCCAAGCTTTACGGCATCCATAAATTGAAAACTACTGCCTCTGACGGTTATGGGCCTGTGTCAACACCAGATCATGTTGACTCTTCTGGAATGTGTTTGCAAATGCACTATGCCAGCCTTGGAAACTGTTGACATAAGAGGCTGTAAGTTAATTAGATCTGGCCCCAGAGCACTGTGGGTCTTGCTGTCTTGGAGGATTTTTTTCCCCTTAAATTCTTCTCTTTGATTCAGTCCCAAGGTAGGAGCTGTCTTGGCTGCCATGTTTGGCAGACAAGATAGCCAGTTTAGAGGGGGAGGCCAAGTTGCTGGGCAAGTGATGATGTCTGTGAACTACTTCTCTTCCTTCCCTTTTGGCAGATGGCAGTAGGAATGGCTGTGACAATGAGAAACAGTGGTAACTGTGAAGTCTGCTGTGAAGGAGCAGCTCCTCACAACCTGCATGTTTTGAGCGGGCTCTGTCTGCCTATGCCAGAGCAGCCCTCTGGGCATGATGTTGCTGAGAACTATGTTGTGACTCCATGGTAGTGGCAGTGCAAGCTGTGGGCTCCTGGCCCTTGTGCGTCTGTGTGAGTGTGTGTGTGTTTGTGTGTGTGTAATGGAGTGCCTCAGAGGACACGCTGGCTCTTTGGAGGTCCTCTTGCTGCCTTATTCTTCCTCTCTGCTGTCATATCTTTGTCCTTCTGAAAGAAAAAGAGAATCTCCCACTAGTTAGAATATACCTCAGAGTATCTATTCAGTTTCTGTCCCGGAGGAGTCCAGAAAGGAAAAGGGACCTGACCAGTTCTGTCAAGCTTTAAGGAAAATGTCTGTCTTGTGAGAGCTTCAAGACTTGGGTTCCTTCTCCTTCTGCCAGTGCCCTGGTGCAGGTCATTGTCCTAACCGTACAGGAGCCAGACAGAGTGACAGAGAGAAGTGGGCATTCTGGGAGGTGGGAAATGAAGCCAGTGAGGTCAAGGGAACCCCATAGAGCTGTGCCCTGCCAACTTCATTCCCTGCTCTGTCAGTATCCATTGAGTTCCAGGTGCTAAGTGCTGAGCAAGACCTGGAGGAGACCAATAGGAACCAATCTCTGCCTTCAGGTAGTTTATATTCCAGTGGTGGAAAATACACACATGTGTGCATAACCACAAAAAGCCACCTAACATGAGTCATCGTCGCAAATGCGTGGTGACTGAGTGAGCACCTCAAGAGCTCTGAGGAAGGCAAGAAAGGTATTGTGGGCTGAGGTACTGAGAAAAGCCTTTATAGACGGAGAAGCTTGACTGAGATTCAGACAAGTGTGACTCAGGTGGAGAGGACATTGCAGGCCAGGGAATAGTGGGAGGAAAGGCAGGGAAATGAAAACAGGAGGTGTATTCAGGTGAGGGGGAGCATTTTGGGGAAGATGATTAAAGGAGACAGGGCAGATGAGGCTGGAAGGCTCGAAGGTGAGGTCCCGAGGGTGGGGAGTTTTGTCCATTGTATTCACTGCTGTGAATACCTATGGTGTGGTGTGGGGGCCAGGGACACTGGAAGTCAGCAGATCACTATGGCCTGATTTACTGTGTGTGTGATTTAAAACACTGCATTTATATTAAAGCAAATGAAGCTATTATGAGGCATAATGCAAGAATATCAAAACTTATTCTAAAACAAAATACCGCAAAGAGGTGTCAAGGTTTTTGAAGACTGTTTTAGGGAATGCCCCCGTCTTAGTCTGCTTGGGCTGCTATAACAAAATACCACAGACTAGATGGTTTAAACAACAGAAATTAATTTTCTCACAGTTCTGGAGGCTGGAAGTCTCAGATCAAGGTCCAATGGGGAAGTTTCTGGTGAGGGCTTTCTTCCTAGTTTACAGAGGGCAGCCTTCTGGCTGTGTTTTCACATGGCAGAAAGAGAAAGTTCTGGTGTTTTTTCTTCTTCTTGTAAGAACATCAGCCCTATCAGTGTAGAGTCCTGCCCTTATAACCCCATTTAACCTTTGTAACTTTCCTACAGGCCCTGTCTTCAGATACAGTCATTTGGGGAGTTAGGCCTTCAACATGTGAAGTTTTAAGGGACACAATTCAGTTCATAGCACTGAATCCAGGCAGTGGGAGAAAACAGTTCTTTTACCCACCTCTTCACTGCAGTTAGCAGGCACTAATAGTCTTTCAAGAAGCTTCATGTGAAAGTTGTTAAGAAACGAGTGACTCACAAGAAGACTGGAGAAGTGACCACAGACAAATCCCAGGGACCCTGAGTGCATGCTAGAGTTTCCCACGTGCAGCTGGAAGCCCCTGAGAGGGAGACACTTGATCAGATTTGAGTTGCTGGGAGACCCTTCTGGCCACAGCTGGGGAGAGAATTGGCGGGAGAAGTCTGGAGGCAGGGAGACTGGTTAGGAGGCTCTGGCCCTGGGTGGGTGGAAAGTTGGGGCCTCAAGGGTTGTGTATAAAGGAAAGATGTTCAGGGGATAAAAATTTAAAAAATTGCTGCCTGATTTGATTTGGAGGAAAGGCAACGGAGGCATCTGGGGAAGGTTTTTGGCTTGGATGAATGCTATTCCTCTATTCAGCCTTTGGAGGGAGTGGAAAGCAGCTTCAGGACTCTCCTTTCGAGGTACTTGGGTCCTCTCCTGTCCTTGACTTCCTGAGCTCTTCCACCACGTTTCTCACAGTAAAATCCAGTTGCTGGCAAGTTGGAGCAAACACAGGTATGAAGAAAAAGGGGTTCTCTGGATTTAAGGTTGTGGACACCCATTGTTTCTTGACTGCCTAGTTGTCCAACTCTTCTCCGGTAGAGCCCAGATTTCCCTCCCCCGTGCTCTGTAAAGTCTTGGTGAGTTTGTCAGTCAAATTAAGCCAGTCTGATTGGCTTTGTTTGGGTCACTTGATCCAAAGGTAGCCAATCAAGATTCACCAGGACTCTTGAACTGGTTGATATGGGAAAGAAAATGTCCTGAAGGATTGATTATTCTATACCATATGCCCTGTGACCTTCATCCCAAGACCTTCTCTTCCTGCTCTTTCTAAGACTAGGCTATTCAGCCCTTCCTTTTTATTTTATGAGCTACCCTAAACACTTTCAGTAAATTCTAGTTAGTTTCTTTTTTAACCTGACACACTTGCAACTAAGGAATGCTAGCTGATGCCCAGAGGGTGGCAGGAAAGGCCCGATATCCCACAACTGTCCCTGTTGGGCTGTGGGAGGAGACTCGAGTCCTGCCGTAGCCATCACATGCTCTGCGCAGATCCTTCTGCCCGTCTGTGGCAGGGGCGTAGGTGTGTCTGCTTCATGTTGAAGTCATCTTTCCCTCCACCCCCGGCTTAGCAGACAAGCCTGGGGAAATCGCTTCAGCTGCCTTGCCCAGCTGTCAGACTGCGAGGAGGAGGGGGTCAGAGACGAGACCCTCCACGGGGCTCTCCCCAGCGAGGGCACGGAAAGGACAGCAGAGGCTCTGATTGCTAAAGAGAAAGTGAAAATGGAGAGCCATAAAGGGAGGGAACGACAGATGGAGGTGGCCTCAGGTGAGCTTTGCCAACTCGACATTAGCTTTCTCCACATTTTTTAAAAGTTACCATTTTCCAGGTTCTGCTGCCAGTACTTTCTGAAATTGCAGGCCCGAGTGCCAGGGCAAGCAGGAAAGCCAGCCAGCCTGGGCTGCAAGTGCCAGAAGATCACAGACACAGCCACTCAGAGCAGCTTGCCCGATAGCTCAGTGCCTTTTCTTATCTGCCAAATTGATGTGGCCTTCAGGGTAATCTTCCAGGCCTCGCCTGTGGGCCAGGAGCAGGCCCAGAGATGCAGACCCAGCCCGGAACCCGAAAGCTGGCCTCTGGCAATGGTTTGGGGGCTTTAATGAATGGCCATACTTGTCACATTCAGGCAAGCCTGTGGCCACCAAAGAATTTCAGCTCTCTTAGTGTCTCCTGCAGCCAACAGTGATTGCAGAACATCTGTTGGTAGTTGGATCAGGACTCACTTCTCTCTCTCTTTATAATCCTTTGAGCTTTCTTTAAACAAAGAGGCTTCCCTCCTCCTTCCTCATTTCCAGCCCCCACCTGAAAGTCAGCTGTCAAAGGGCATTAATACACAGGTGTTTGTGTTTTATATTTCTACAAAGAAATATCAAAGGCAGCAATAACAATAACATAAGAATTGCCTTGAGCAGGCACTCACTACATATGCATACCTGATCTGAACATCAGGCAAATGATAGCCTTAGCTGTAAATTTACTTTATAACTTATTGGGCACCTATGATGTTTCACGCTTTATTGCTAGGTGCTATCTAGGAAGCCCTCAAGGAACATGGTAGTCTAATAGGGGACAAGGACAAGGTCATAAATAAGTGGACCTCAAGGTCTAAAGTTCAGCTCAGGTTCAGCTCAGAGCAAAGAAGTGGAGGTGGGGAAGGGCTGATTTCAAATCATTCCTGTTCTATAGAAAGATGTTCTATGCCATCAGAAGACTGTATGGGCCACCCTTTGGTATTTATCAAATACCTCCTTGGATGGTCAGCTCTCCTTGTAAGTAAGTGCATGTCTTTCCAACTATAGGGGAAGGCAGGGAGAGGCTCACTTTTGACCTCATGCCTCAGAAGGAAGTGCTCACTGGTTGGTGACTGGTTGGCTCAGGGGTTTTCAAGGTTCACTTCAGGGCTCCTGTGGGTGGCAGTTTAGGAAGGAAACATTTACTCATCGTTTCATGCCCTTCTGTACTCTCTTAGTTTTGTTAAATATCCTTAAATCATTAGTGCCTGATACCAGTTGTCTTTGAGTAAAATTGTCACTGGTTTGCATGATGACATTCAGTGTAGCAATTTTTAATGGTGTTCTACAAAGAGCACTGTGAATTCTGAGTCCTCTAGTAGAAGAACATGTTTGACTGTGAGTGCATTATCTGGACCAGGCAGGTCAGATGTGCTTCTGATATCTGGGGAAAAAAACCCCAAAAACAAAGACAAAAACAGGGACATAAGCATATAATAGTTTGGTTTTCCTTCTCAATGATAAGCAGCCTTTAAAAACAACACATTCTACAATAGTGGTGCTAGGAACCCCCTTTCCTACTTGTCAATCTCTGCCAGCCACCTTTCTGGTCCTGGCCCTTTCCACCCTCTTCATGCTGTCCTAGTCCTGAAACAAACAAAGAAAAAAACACCCCATAGGACAATGAGAGATGTGTTAGGTTTCCTCAAGCTCAGAGCAGTGTATAGTTCCCTTAGTTTTGTTGAAAAATTTGTATCAAATTTTATCCCCTAGGACCTCTGCCCAGAAGACTATCATTTTCGGAAGATGTCTAACCATCTGAGTACTAACCCGGCCCAACCCTGCTTAGCTTCTGAGATCAGACAAGATCAGGCACATTCAGGGTGGTATGGCTGTAGACAGAAGAGGAAGTTGAGTGTTGAGTATCATACACTCAACCTTCCCGGGTCTTTATGGCAATGCCTTCGTCCTCCCAGAAGCCTTTTCCCTTCTCCCCAAAGTGAAATATGTGTCCCACCATGACAAGTACAAGGTTGGATAGGAATTTAGCAACATAAAGATAAAAGCAAAATCACAAGGACACCCCCCTCCAGAGTTGTTATCAGCTGGGCACTGGGGAAGCAGGCCGAGGTGGTATGGGCTCTGGAGCCCATTGAATCCAGACTGTACCAGTTATGGGCCCCCGGATAACTTATTTACTTAACCTCTCTGAGTCTTACTTTATTCGTTGTTAAAACAGGAATTAAAATACCTGCCTTGCAAGATTATTGTGAAGATTTGAAGTAATAAGTCAATCCACAGTGATATGATTAATCCTTCATCAAACATTACATGTTGATTATGCATTAAGCAGTATGCCAGGTGCCAAAAGAGGTTTCAAATATTAATGCAATGTGGCCCTTGCCCTATAAGGATTCAGGTTTAGAAGAAGGGGTAAAAAATTCAACAAACACATTAAATCAGGTGATGAGTGCAATCATAAAATATTCACCAAGTTTACTGTTGTTACAGAAATAGGAGTGAAAATCAGAATTCAGAAATTACTACAAATTTTGATAAGTAAAGTTTTGATAAGTAAGATCTCTTTTTGAAGAATTGCTGATTATACTTCATCAATTCATTTAGTAAACAATTTGGATGCCTCATATGGGTCAGAAAATCAAGAGAGGGTCTCTGTGCCTTTTCCCCATTCTCTCTGCCTCGGTTGAAGGTAGCACTACCTGTAGGTTGGTGACCTGCAGCACCCTCCTAACTGACCTTTAACCTCCACATTTGCCCACTGCTATCCAGTTGCTTGTTAATTGCTTGCTGATGTTAGTAATAGTCTATTACATCTGTACAGTGTTCACTCATTTACAAACTCTTTTCACAAGTGTCATCTGAATTGGTCTTCACTACAACCGAATGAGGTATGGGAAAGACAGAAGTGATTATCCTTACTTTAAAGGAAAGTGAGGGCTTCAGAAGTCAAGTAACTTGTTTGGGGTCAAACTCAAATTCAAACTCGCCCTTTCTGGGCCCAAGCCCAATACTTTCCCTTTCCATGTCTCTCACACACAGGCATTGGACTCTTCAGTAATATTATGGCTTCTTGTTCCCCAACCTGACAGCTTTGTTGGTTGTTAGAGCTCGGGAGAAGCATCTGTTTGACTGGAGATTTTTGACACTCCCAGTCACCGTTGCCAAACCGGAGATTAATTAGGGAGTACAACTGAAGTCCTCTCTTGTTCCAGAGGCCTCTTGGGTCAAGTTCCTGTTGTTGGCATGGGAGCAGCTTTCACAGCCAGAGGGAGGTTCTGGGTGAAAAGCCCTGGCAGACAGGGTTTTTCCTTGCTTAGCTCCTAGAGGCCCCGGTGAGGGGGCAGACTGGGGTCTAGGAACACGAGAGTGTGCCAGGCACGCTCTGGTTCAAAAGGCTGCTGAGCAATGTCTGGATCCTTCTTGCCCCAGTGTTAGAGTAATTGTCTTCTGAGTAGCACTTGCTTCTGCTTCATTAATTTCTCATTCCCTCACATGTCCATTCATTCATTTATCCATTAATTCCACATATATGAAGCACTGTATAGGCATTGGGGAGGGAAGTAAGAATAAGAAATGGTCTTCAGACTATACTTTCAGGGATCATTTCTACAGTTCATTGCTAGAGAAGTTTCTCTGAAGGTGTAGAGTGAAAAAAAAACAAGGAATAAGAAATGGTCCTTATTTCTTCTTTCCTTCTCTCTGCAGACCTGTACTGGTCGTATCAGCCCTGTACCTGCTTCACTGACCCCTCCTCCAGCCCTAAGGGAAGGCCATGTTCACAGCCCTCCTGCCAAGGTGGCAAAATGTGGTACCATGTGACCTGCCCTTGCGGCCCAGGCTGATTGGAGCAGGGTTGGGAACCTCATTCAGAGCAGCTATCCAACTGTCTGACCCATAATGTCCTGCTGGGAAAATATAAGCTACCGTCTATTAGATCTGTGCTCCTGGAAATTTGGATTGGGAGATATGGAGTGATATGGAGATATGGCAGTCCAGGGGCATAAGCTGTAGGGCTGACTGACTTGAGGTCAAGTCGGGGCCATGGCTGGCTGAAACCACGTGTAAGTTAAAGTGACAGGAAGAAGAAAATGTGATTAGAGTGCAAGGGATACAATGGTGAGCAAACAGACAAAATACCTGTCCTCATGGACCGAAAATCTTTCACAGTGCTTGCATGGACACAAGGCCCTCTAGGTCTTGCACACTCACCAGCTTTATGTCCTCAGAAAGCACTCCAGGAGTTTTGCAATTTGAAGCTCCAATGTGCAATTGCTGGGAAGTGGCGGGATACTTCGCATCACAGTACCTCTGCATGGAACGTGCTTTCTCCACCTCTCAACGCTTGCTCAACAGCAAGGCACAGCAAAGCATCACCTTCTCCAGGTTCTTCTCCTTGCCTGACTGAGCCCCTATCCCCTGACCCAGTCAAAGTAGGAAACCCTTCCGTGTGTCATATAATGTCCTATACATATGCCCTTACAACATTACCCTTTACATTTGTTCATTCATTCATTTATTCATCTATTCAACCAACTTTTTTTTAAAGGACCACATCTGTGTTAGGTGCAATGGGATAAGACACAGCTCTTCCCCATCTTTTAAAGGAAGACATATGGGATTGAGAACATGTAGTTCAGTGTTAAAGGTGCGGAGATCGTTGTCACTGTTGGCTGCTCATAGGCCTTCCCACAAAACTGTGCTTTTATTGCAGGCAAGGATGGTGTCTCTGCCTTCTGAGTAAATAATTGTTGAATGAATAAATATGAGGACACTTGTCTAAGATTGCTGGGTTTTTGCTGGAGTAGCAGGGATACTATTTTGAAAACACTTTGCAATTATTTTCTCGTCTTGGAAATTCACTTTATTTCTCTTCACCCTTTCCAGCATCATTTTCCCAGGGAAGAGGGGGGCAAATGTCACTTAGAGAAGGAGGAGGACATGACCTAGATGCAGTGCCTATTAAAGAGTAAGAGTAAGAGGAAGTAGGAAGCCTTTCTGGGCAGGAAAGAGGAAGAAAGGCAAAAGGTCAGAACTGAGTGTTTTCAACTCTTCCTTTGCTTGGGGTTCAACCTGCAGGGGTGTTGTTGTGGGGAAAACACCCAGATAGGTTTAGGGAATATCTAAGAACATGATTATTCCTTATGGCTGGAAGGACTGTATATCTTTCAGAAGACTTGTGGTAGGCACAGCCCCACTTCTTCCCTTGATGCTGAGAGATAGAAATGGCTGAGGGGTGTCCAACACTTCCTGTGGCCATTGCCTTGTTAATGGTGAATGGTCAGGGCCACAAAGTCCTAGTGGTTTCCAAAAAGAGTGGTGGACTGCAAGGAACTTGGGTCAGGACAAGAATGCTGTAGATTGTGGTTCACAACTAGAGGGAAATGTGAAGGTTTATGGGTTTGTGGTTGTAAGGAGTGGGTTCCAGCACACTGTCAAAACAAATAGACAAACAATAAACAGGTGGATCAGTCACACTTGAGTTCCATGGTCATTAGTGCCCCTGCACTGTCTGGTCAGGGAAAAGACCAGATGAGTCACCCTGAAGTGGAGGCCTAAGTGGCAAGTTGTCACTTAAAAAACCTCAGAGAATTCTGTTTAGTCCTAGGTGAATTATCTGTCCACTTTTTAGATCGAAGTGTACGATGTCCTATGATTGAGCCAAATTGTTGTCATATGTTCCCAGTCCTGTGGCCAGTGGAGTTGGACTTCTTCCAGAATATAGGGTGTATTTGAGGGAGAAGGGTATTGAGCAGACAGATATTTTAAAAATAAAAATAGTAGATCCCTGTGGTTTTCCACTGCATCAGGTTATCTGACATAGCTGCATAGCCATCACTTTATGTCCCCTTGAAACCGTTCTCCTGGTCTGGTATGTAATCAGTTATTTCATACTCATACATCTCAGCGCGATTTATCTTTGCTTACGGCAGCTCTAGACCTCCTCCTCTAATCCAGTTACCCCTATAAAAGATCTGGGGTATGTGGAGGTGGGGTTAATGCATTCAAAGGAATAGGCCAGGTACAGCAAGATGGTAGGTTACTAAAAGGGATGTTTACAATTTATCATCCTCACATCTCAGATGGGGAGAGGGCAGAGAGCCACCAAGGGCATGCTGGCACAGGCCTGCTTGTTTACACAGCTTCCGTTAGAGGTGCTGTTATGTGAGCAGCTGGCAGTGAGGATCCTAGCCCTTGTCAGTGAGCACACAGCTCAGAGTTAAGTGCTTCTGGGTGTGAGTGTCCAGAGGCTCATAACTGAGCACTGCTGTGCCCCTTTGCTACTTACTCAAGTTGCATTCCAGGATCTGTGTGGGACCCCGAAGTTGGGCCTACTAGGGTTTTACCAGAGCTCAGATTTGTGTCTAGGCAAAACCTTAGAGGAAGAGGAAAACAATTCAGGCTGGCTCCTGGATTGACTACACTAAATACAATCCAGGCAGATGTTTCCACATCTGGCTGAGGAGCAGCATGGTGGTGGACACAGAAGATTCAGCCTGCTCAGAACTATTAGCTACCCAAGGCTCAAGCAAATGAACAGGGACCTTTCAGCACTTTCAATTTGATCTTGAAAGGAGAGTCCTGTGCCAGGCTACAGGCTGAGCGGAAGTGAGGTCAACGCAAATTATGTAACCAACAGAAGGTCAGGTCAAAGACATCCTAGCTCTCAGAGCTGCCTGTCCCTTGGGACTGGCCCCATTAAAAGTGTGATGTTTTTTCTTTATCCACTGCACTCTCTTTTCTGGGCTACACTGTATTCACCACCAAACTACTGAGAACCACCATGCAGCACTAGATTGTCTTTTGCTATAGAGGGAATCAGAGGGAATCGATTTTTATTTTTTATTTTTTTGGAGGGATGGAGTCTTGCTCTGTACCTGGGCCAGAGTGCCGTGACATCAGCCTAGCTCACAGCAACCTCAAACTCCTGGGCTCAAGTGATCCTTCAGCCTCAGCCTCCCAAGTAGCTGGAATTATAGACACACACCACCACACCCAGCTAATTTTTCTATTTTTAGTAGAGACAGGGTCTCACTCATGCTCAGGCTGCTCTTGAACTCCTGAGCTCAAGTGATCCTCCCGCCTCGGCCTCCCAGAGGGCTAGGATTACAGGTGTGAGCCACCACGCCTGGCCTAGAGGGAATCATATTGATAAATTATGTTTGTTAAAGAAATATCAAGCTTTTCCTCCCCAATAATAACAAATGATTGTAACTTTTCTCATTCTGCCACCACATCAGCTGGAAATACTTTACTTGAATTCTACATCTTCAGGTCACCACAGTGCTAAGTTCTAGATGGTCAGTCCTGCCAGATTCTGCCCAGGTTATTTGTAAAACATTGCAAGTAAGTTATCCTATCTGGACCTGTGCTCAGCCTTTGTTATAATAAGACACTAAAATCTCTATAGTCACTCAGGTTTGACCAATGTCTTGTCTTTCCTTTCTCTATAACTTTCCTTTTTCACATTAATTAATTTTCAGACCCTTAGCTTTCCAAATGTTTGTTTGATAATTGGGCCCATGATAGATTGTATTACTGTTCAAAGTATCTCCCTGGGGGAAAATTATACTTCTCCACTGTCTTAGTTCATTTGTGCTGCTATAACAAAATACTATAGACTGGATAATTTATAAAGAATAGAATTTTATTTCTCACAATTCTGGGGGCTGGGAAGTCTAAGATCAAGGTGCTGACAAGTTTGGTTGTCTGATGAGTGCTACTCTCTGCTTCCAAGATAGCACCTTGTTGCTGCATCCTCTGGAGGGGAGGAATACTGTGTCCTCACATGGTGGAAAGCATAAGGGCAAGCGAGACAAATGCTGTGGGAAGCCTCTTCTATAAAGGCCTTAATCTCATTCATGACAGAAGTGCCCTCATGGCCTAATCACCTTTCAAAGGCCCCACCTCTTAATAGCACACATCAGCCATTAAATTTCAACACCTGAATTTTGAAGGAAACATATTCAAACCGTAGCACTTACCCTGTTGATATCAGACTTGGTCAGATGGCTTCCTTTGGCCAACAAAATATGGCTAGAAGTGGCATGTGCTACTTCTGAGTAGAAGCTTTCAGAGGCATTGTGTAAGTTCATCATGTTGCTTTTCTCCTTTGTCAGGGAACCTTGAATATCCCATACAAGGGCTGTTCCATTAGTCTGGCTCCTGGAATGAAGACAAGACGTAGCCTTGACACTGCTTACCTGAAATAGTATGCAACCTGAGCAAAAACAAACCTTTATTGTCATAAGCCACTGAAATTTGGAGGACATTTTTTTTTCTGCAGAAAAACTTAAATCTATACTGATTAATAACAGGTCCATGCTGGGTAGATTTTGGAAACATTTCATTTCTTTTCAAAGCAAAATCATTACCATCAATACCTTTATATTATATATCTTGGGCAAAGGTTAAGTTATTCCAAGCTTTATATATGAAACTATGATAATTTATTTTCTTGTTATTGTGGAACATCATTCTAGGTCAGACAGAATTCACTGGGTCTCAGTCAACAATAACAAAAGCTATCATTTACTCAGAGCCTGAATGCCAGGTATTGAGATCTGGGATTATATAATCCTCACACATCAACCCTGTAAGACATATAAAATTATCACCATTTTCCAGATGAGATAGCTGGAATCCCAAGAGATCAAATAACTCCTTCAAGTTTATGGAGATGGTAAGGGGCAAACCAGATCCCAACCCAGGTAGGCCTGGATCTTTCTACTACGCCACATGGTAGGAGAAAGAGGAAATGGCTCTCCTGCCAAGATTAGGTACCTTGGGATGAAGAAACAATTTGATTCCTTGTTTGGGAGAATCAAGATTCTCAATTCTCTTTCTGGGCATTGGCACTTGAAATGGAACTTGTAGAAAGAGACATTGGTAACAGGAGAGAAATGACTCAGAGACACTCTGTTGGGCTCTTGATTTAATCATAAGTGTTCACATCAGTTTTGCTGCCCTAAGACACACTGTGAAGGGAAGGCTTGATGGCTCAGTGAGAACCGTTTCCACAGCTGATTATGGTCTTTGGATAGCAGCTGTATGCTTCTTAAACATTAAACAAAGATGGTCAGACTTAGAACTTGGAAAAATATTTACTCAGGTTTTGTATTTGAATAACAGATGAATATTTTGTTAAAGGTCAACTCTCAATTCCAGATTTTGCATTGTACTTAAAGGCTGGTTCTCTTGGTGACCTCTCTTTCTGTAGGAAGAAATTGAAACCCCAGAACAAACAGTAGTTTGGTCAAACAGGCAAGGCTGCCTAAGCTCTTTGAGCCTGTGTGTGAGACTGATACCACTTTGCATTTGCTGAACAGAAAAATCTGCCACATCAGCAGGGGAAATGGGGAAGTCCTGAGTGGATTTTCTTGCCCATGAGAGATACTACAACATAGATGGGTGTAAACTTTGGCTCAGGAAGATTTGGCTTAAAACCTAGACTCTGAGTTTACTAGCTCTGTGACCTCGAGCAAAATTGTAACTTCTTTGGGTTGTAGGTTCCTCACTTATACTTATCTCATGAGGTGTTGTGAAAAAAAGAGATAATATATGTCAGGCTCTTGGCATACACTTTCTGGCATGCTCTGGGCACTTAAAGTCCAGGATACTTGCAGGTAAGTCCTAAATAGACTGGCTGGTACGATGGGAGTTGGTAGCTGATTGTTGATTCTTGAGTTTTTGTTGGAGATCAACCCTCTTGCTCTGATTTAGCGGTACATATATACTATGTCTGATGTAGAATGACTTGGGGTTTTTTTTTGGTGGGGGAGGAGTCTCCCTAAAATGATCACAATTCTGAAGCAAAATGATGATACCAGTACTGGGGTATTTACTTTGTGTAAATAGCTTCCTGGGAGTTATTTTATTAAAAAGTATTCAGAATTCATAATTTTTTTTAAAATTCAGTGCAAGTATTTAATATATAATATACAGGTGCTTTTCAACTTACAATGGGGCTCCATCTTCATAAACCCATCCTAAATTGAAAATATTATGAGTAAAATTGCATTTAATGCTGACGACACAGCATACAGTCCCCAATTTATGGTGGTTTGACTTACAATTTTTCAACTTTATGAAGAAGGTGCAAACGCGATTCCCATTCAGTAGAAACCGTATCCCCATCATTAGTCATAAGGAGCTCCTTGACTTATGTCCTGGTAAACCTTTCCTAAAGTAGAAAAATTCTAAGTCAAATCATAGAAAGTCGGGGACCGTCTGTATTTCACATATGCAAAATGAAATTTATTAACTTATTTAAAATATCAAGTACAAATTCGTACGGATATAAATGACAAGCATACATTAGTATTCTGATATAAACAACCACCTGCTCCCAGCTCCGTGGTTTGCTTTCGCTTCAGTCCCCACCTGCACTTTGGCCTGCGAGTCCCTTGGAGCTGCTGCCTTTCAAGTCACCCACCCAGGAGGACTTCCGTCCTTCCTGCCATGTTTGGCTCCAGCGAGTGGAGCTCCCAGCCCACCATATATGCACGGCACCTAGATCTGGCCAGTAACTCCCAGCTGCAGCCCTGTGATTTCTCTCCTGCTGTCCAGGAGAATGTGCCCACCTGGGTCCATCCTTCCGCTTCCCGGGCAGGGAGATTTGGCTCCTCCCAGCAGGCCCAGCTAAGCCTTGGGTTTTTGGGGTGAAGGTGGGGGTGGGATGGGGGTGGGGCTGTTGCCACCCAACAAGGTTCATTTGCTGGTTGCCCAAGAGGAAGCCAATAGGCTGAGACAGCAGGGTTTGCAGCAGAGAAAGAGTTTATTCCTCATAGTGCTAAATGGGGAGACAGGAGAAATTTCTCAAATTCGCCTCCCTGAGAATTTGGGAGACAGAGTTTTTAAAGACAGTTTGGCATCAGCAATTAAGTCTGCTAATTGGCTGGTTTGGGGAGGAACCAAAGAGTTATAGAAATTGTCTTCCTTACTGACCAGGTTCTTGGGTGGGGGTCACAAGACCAGTTGAGTCAGTTTCTCGCTGTGGGCCACTGGTCTGGGTAGGTCAGCAGTTCCACTGGAACACGGGACCTGGAGGATCTCTCAGAAACTACCCCTAGGTTTCAAAAAGGTGATATTATTGATGGAGAAAGCTAAGAATCTTTATGACCACCAGCTGTGTGGCTTCAGAGTGGCAATTATAGAGAGGGGGACAGTAGCTAATTATTATCATTATTTTTAGCTAAGCATATGCCTTATTTTTAGCCTGAGCCTTACCACAGTTCTCACCTTGCAGCCCTTTATCAATTTGCAAAGGTGGTTTCAGGGGAGCTGAGCAGTTACAAAAGCTGAGTGGTAAAGAGGGGCTGGGAGCACTTGTGGTGAGGATATCAGTGACAGGGATGGGAGATGTTAATAGATAGGGGACAGGTGAGGTTAGAAGTGGAGAAAGAGCTAAGTTATTATAACTGATAACCAAAGTAACATTATTACACCAATAAAAATATCGGTATTTCAGTCTGTAATATAGCATGTTATACCAAACATCAGAAAACTGAAAACCAGCATTGTAATCACTAGATAGATTCCTCATGATTGCTGTTTTTGAATGGTGTATATAGTATTTTATACAGTGGGATAAGCTCTCAAGACCTAATCCAGCCATGGTTCCTATTTTTCTCCCCTTCGCACCTCAGGGCTCCTGACTGATGCAGATTCCAGCTGGAGGGAGACAGGCTAATTGGGGGAAGGGGAGAGAGGCAGAGAGGGGCGGGGATGCTGAAGATGTGGCTCCAGAGAACCCAGGGTAGCTGAGCTGCCATCACCGTGTGCAGGTTTCCCCAACAGTTGTGTCTGGCTGTGCTCTTGTGCCAGCACAGAAGGAAAATCTGGTTGGAGGGGAGCAGGGATCTTTTTTCTGTTGCCCAGGCTGGAGTGCAGTGCCACAATCATAGCTCACGGCAGCCTGGAACTACTCCTGGGCTCAAGCCATTCTTTCCCCTCAGCCTCCTGAGTAGCTGGGATTACAGGCCCGGCGTGGAGCAGGGAACTTTTATGATGCCTGAAGATTTCCCCAAGGCAGATAGTTTTGCTTCTTGGCGACCCATTCCTGGAGGGGCAGCGAGATGGACTTGCTGTCCTTGGGAATGACTCTGTCCCCTTGGTGAAATTGGCCCAGCAGGACTGATCATGCATTGAGATTATTTCCTAATTTGGTTAGTTTCCTGGAAGTTGAAAACTTCATTTCTCTGAGAACGTTTCCCTTTAATTATTGTGCTTTCCAGAGACCCAGGCTTCAGCTTTACCCAGCACGAAACAATTTGGGTACAGGCCACAGAGAGGACTCCAACAGCGTGTATAAGGACTCCAATTCCCTGAAATTGATATGTTTCTCTTCTCATTACCACTATTGCCACACATGCCTGTGACATGAATTTGAAATTCCCTGTTTATATAAAGACCGCACACTGTTTGAGCCATCACAACAATGGGTAAAAGCATTTAAGCCACCCCTTTTAGTGGAAAAGACAGCTACGCTAAGCCTCGCTGCAATGAGCTTAGAATGTTTTTGTCACTGCACAGTCTGCCATACACAAAACCGAGATGAAATGCCATTCCAGCTGACTCTGTGACTCTGTGTGAGTATGTGTGTTTAGGCACCTACTTAAAACATAACCACAGGCCAACATGTCTTCATCGAAGCACATGGATATCATTACCGCACTTGCATTCAGGTTGGAAGGAAATACAGCAGTTAACCACCTGAAATCTCAGTAGACAAAAGAAGAACATCATAAAGTTTTACAACTGTGGGACAGAAGACCGCAAATGAAGGTTCCATTACAAAAATTAGAAACTGTGTTATGTTACATATTTGTGCAGTTTTGTCACAGAGTTGATTAGTAGAGCTTAGTTATTTCTTTAATAACTAGAAGATTCCATTTCCCCTAAGAAATGGAGTAAAAATTGAAAGAACACCAGTTGTTATATCTTTGATACCAATTTCACTGCATTCAAACAATGTGAAAAGAATTTCTCATAAGCTTTCAGTATATAAAAACAATGCACTAGTATTACTAAATTTCAAATTTGTGTTGCTAGTCTTTTGTCCACAGCAAAGATGACCATTGTTAAGGTCTGTCCATCAGTTTCTCTTTTGATCCAGGGCTCCACCAGGCTCATTTTAATGGAGCAAATCCCATTCAGGAACTGGAAAGATTAAAGTACCTCAATCTTTAATTCTAAATTTAGTTCCTCTGGGCATCAAGTTGAGATCCAGAAGTCCTGAATGAAACCAAATGCTTTGAGAGACAGTTTGAGTTGGCTTAAATTAAAGCTTTCTCTCTTGAGGGCTGTAGACGCGACAAACAAAGCCTTCTCTACTGTGTTCAGCTACTGTATTCAATGCACTCAGTAACTCTTAATGTTCCCAGGGTTTCCTAAATGGCCTAGAAATAAAGCCAACAGAAGAGGGCAATATATTTCACTTAACTAACTTAACAGCATACCCAAAGTTATTTCTTTTCAAATAGCTCATGAAAGGACTTGGTCAGAATTTTGGTGGCAATAGAAATACTTGAACATGAATCCATCGACTGCCCTTTAAGTCTCCAGACTTTGAGTATATTAAGAATGAAACACCACCCTGGATGCTATAACCTTTACAAGTCTGTATTTCTTCTCCCCCAAAATAAAAAGAACAAAGTCACCACTCTCCCCTGACAACTGGAGGAACACTCAGTAGAAACTCAACACTCTTTTTCAGCGAGAAATACCTGATGTCATATATTTTGTTTAATAAAGACTAAGCCAATTTCAGAATGTGATCTGTAACTCACAGTCTTAATTACATGGAGAAAAAGTGAATGAGTTCATTAATGCTGTGAAAAGGAACAGTGACCCTACCTGCCAAGTGGCAAGGTGGAAATAATTAATCTGGTCAATTAAAAAGAAACAGATAATTTAAAATGCAAAGGCCTCCAGGTGGTGTGCTGCATTCTGCTCTCCGAACAGCACATTCTTGCTGTCAATTCTGGTCTTCTCCGTAAGTTTTCTTTGTCCTTTCCTTTTTTAAAATTCTTTTTGCCGTGGCTCAAATCTAATCGAAAAGTCTTTCTGAGCTATAAAGCATGACGTGTTTCTTTATGTCTTATGTTCTAAAATATTTATTTATTCTAACATGTACTCTAGAAATGTTCCAGGAGGGTTACCAAGTCCCTGGTACCATAAAGACATTTTCTGTCTTTGTGGGAGTCTGTTATATCTTACTTTCCCTTCAAAAATTGTTTGCCTTTTCTGGGGATTTTAATAATATTTTTAAAGTGCTCGAGTCTGAGCCACACTGTCTGGCTTATCTAATCCCATTTATGATCCTATAACCTTGAAGCTTGCCACGGCCTGGCTGTCAGCACCAGATTCTGTATACATAGGGTAGTGTGTTTGCTCCATGGAACAGGAAATTAGTCAAACAGTTACTTTTCTACAAATGTTCATAATTCCTCTTGACATTTACAAGCCAGTAGTAGTTCTTAGACATAGAATGATCTGAAAACAGCCCAGGGAGCAGCGAGTGGTCATCTACAGTGATACCCGGTGCAGGTCTTTGTGCAGAGTGGTCGTGCATGCCGCCGCGTCACCGCAAAAGCCTGCACGCCGGGTCCCCAGCGCCACCCGCTCTGTGTGCTGCAGGTACACGGAAAAGAGAACGTGTTAGTGCCTTAATCCTCTTCAGCTGGTCCAAGCTCAGTCCCAGGACAAATATTAACATCATTTTCATTTTAACCACAGCAAAGCTTTCAAAAAGCAGCATCTGAACTTTTCAATCTGCTCAAAGGAAGACTGTGTTTATGGGGAGAGTCTGGCTGTAAATTTCTGGTTGCTAAGGAGGAAAAATCTCATCTAAAAAAACAAACGCTGCCGTGGTGAAGTGTGAGTTGAAAGTCTCTATTTCCTAGGTGTTAGACTTGGCAAGTTAGAAATAGCGAGGGTGGAGAAAAGACGCTTTCCGTGATGTGCTCAGACACAGTAGTGCATACTGTCGGCTCTGCAGGAGGCGCGCTGTGGCCATATGTGCATCGCCGAGCGAAATGGAATAAACAGCTGCTGCCAGGAATCCAATTCCTGGCAAGAAGGCAAACCCAAGTCCTCCTGTTTCCAAAATAAAAATCACCAGAGGGATTCCCCTTACTGCAGTTCCAGCCAGTAGTTTTATAAAAGCATAAAACATCGCTGTATTGTGGTTTATAATAATCCCTTACATTTGTAAAGCATTTTACAGTTTACAAAGTGCTTTACATACATTATCTCATTTGAGCCTCATAAAAGCCCCGGAGAGTACTAAGCACAGATACTGTGATTCTCTTTTCACAGATGGAAAAAGGAAGGTTCAGAGAATGGTATGGTGAGCCGGGCACCCCAGCCCACAGCTGTCCAGAGACCTCCTGGGGCTCTGCTGGGGCTGGGGCGGACTCTGGGGACCTAGTAAAGGGATCTTTTTTGTGTGTGGCAGAGGTGTGAGCACAACTTCATTTATCTCTTTTCTTTGTGCAATCATCAGCTTGCCCTGCCAGAGGTCTTCTACACTTTTTGAAGCGGTAAGGGAGGACAGTAGGTTGGAAGGGAGCAAGCGGCAGGGGGAAAGGGCTCAGCATACTGAGTGCAGGGTCTGGGTTGCCCTGCTGGCAGTCAGAGCCTCCTTTTCATTTTCAGCACATACTGCTGAGATCGGCCAAGGTCACTTCAGAACCGCACAGCAGAGCAATTTCGGTATCATTCAATTGTTCTCAGACAATGCCTCCTTTGTATACAGAAAAACAGTCTTTTCTCCTGGAACTACCAGGCTTGTGCTCACGTAAAGGCAGATTTACAGAAAGGCTCTGCAGAGCCTTTTATATAGAAATCCGCTCTGACCTCAGGAACTGGTGAGATATTGATGCAGACTTGTCCTGTCCTGTGAGACAGGGGACACCATGGTGGTTACTGTGGTGGCGCCATCATGAGCTGCTTTAGTTCCAAAATAGGGAACCACTCTTTGGTAGAGACTCAGAGACTTCTCTGACATGTACCTGGTTAGCCGACCAGGTCTCAGTGGGGAGGTCGGCTACCACACCTTGGGGTTTCATGCTCTTTTGTTCTCGCTGCAGAATCTGACAGTATAATCCAGTGGTTAAAGCACCGATGCTGGAACCACAGCGCCAGTGCTCTATGATTACCAGCTGTGCGAGCCTGAGCAAGTTTACCTAAGCTTTCTGCGGTGTCAGTGGCGTGCCTTAGCTGAAAACATGGGTATTAATAAAATCTGTTTCATAGTGTTGTTGTGATAATTAAATGAGGTGTTACTTGTAAAGTACTTAGAGCAGTGCCTGGTGTGAGGTAAGTGCTCTGTCAGGCTTTGCTACTCTCAATAAGGCAGCAGCAGCCCAGCCCAGGTCCAGCCTGGTGCCTGACAATACTGCAGTCATGAATGGTGACTCCTCTCCTTCCTGTGTCAGCTTTAACCCAGACACACCTTCCTAGGATCCCCTAGGAAAACATGCAAACTGAGAGGCACTTTGCCTCATGCAGTTTATCACTGATCTTTTCATGCTGCAAACCAACCAGGGTTTTCAGGAGCACAACATATTTTGGTTGGGTGTATTTACATTGTTGATGTCAAAGCAAAAATTGCAGCGAACAAAGTTAAACAGGCAAGAAAGATTTTATTCAAGACTGTTGCAATAGGGAAGAGAGGCCAGAAGTCAGTCTGAATCCTACTCTGCTGAAACAGAGAGTGGTAGAGTTTTTAACCGCTGGTGTGAGAGGGAGATTGTGGGTCATCTCTGTTTGCTAATCAGTTTTACCCAAGGGAAGTAAACTACTCTCATAGGTTTATCATAAGTGATAGTTTTACAACTTGGAGCAAGACACCCAGTGAAGTTAGGCTCTATTGTCCCACAAGGTATGTTATGAGGCTCAACTGATATAGGGGTGTTATATTGTTTGAGGATTACATTTTAATGACATGGCTTTCAGGTCCTTGAGAAAGACATTTCTGGGTTGTAAAATTGGCAAGAGATTAAAAAAATTTTTTATATATATCTCAAAGAGGTAGAGAACGAGTTTACAATTAAAAGTTTTCTAAAGAAAATTCCCTGAGAAAAGAGAGGTCGGAGCCTAGAGTCGGGAAGAAGCCTGCCTGAAGTTTAGTCACGCTGAGGGACATGTTAAGGTCCTCTTGGTTGATGGTGTTTTAGAAATCTGATGGCAATTTGATGCAGAATGACCCTCCCACAGAATTCCTTTTGAAGGTGAACACAAGCAGTGCAGTGTCCCTCCTAGGCCACAAGAGTGGCCCAGTTTCTTTTGGTTGCCTGAACATCCAGTCTCAGCCCTTTCCTTTCCCAGAGGGCAGCTAATGCTCACTGGCTGAGGCAGAAGACAGCCTCATTTTACTTTCCATCTTGATCCCCCTGAGAGCTGGTCCACTTGATAGGGTGATGCCCCTCCCCTGGGCCAGAGATTGGCAACCTACCCCTTGAGTCCATCCAAGGCCCTGTGGTTTTGGAAAGCACTATATAGCAGGGGAAAAGTCAAAACTCTAGCTAATTTAAACTTTGCCCTGAACCTCAAATGGGTTATACTCTAAAGATACAGGCCCTCTCACAGGAAGAAGACCCTTTGTGGATCTCCAATCCCAACCTAGGTCACAGCTAGCTCATCAGCCCTCAGGTGCACACCCGCTTCCATCAGAAAAACTCTACTCCCAGACATCCCTACTCCTTTGGCCTGCAGAAGCCATTTGGGCCTTAAACCAAGTGGTTAGTGATGCCCGTTGCTGTTTAAACCTCAAAAAACATTAAGGGAGGAGAGGGCTTCTTGTTGAATGGAGAAGGGTGGGTCTGAAGTCTATTGGTCAGATCTATTTTTCAGTATTTCCGCCAGGATGAGCTACAGGCATGCTCGTCTCTTCACCTCCTATGCTGTGTCTACCAGTCTCATTCACGACCACATTAATTTTCAGGGATGATAGTTTAAATTGATAATGGGAAGTATTTCCCAAATTTGCAAGGTGCCTTTCCTTTTCTCTCTTCCTCCCTCTTCTGCTTTTCTCCTTGAGGCAATAAGCCCCATTTTTGTGTAAGACAATATTTTGTTTCCTTTCTACTGTGCCCTAAGTGGGGAGCAGAGGGGAGAGGGAAGAAGAAAAACGTTGCTGGAATGTTAAAGGAGCTATATTACTCAAGGGACATTCGAATCTTCCTCTGGGCCTCTCACATGTGGGGATGGCATAGGGAAGTTACCAGTTCTTATGGTGGCCATGGGCATTTGTAGAAATGCTATGGAGTTGTAGTTAAATTGTCTTATACCCATTCTAAAGAGCCACTTTCAAGCCTTAAAGAAGACCATGACATGCAGAAGACCAAGTGTTAAAAGTCAAGAGAGGTTTGAGCAAGATGAAGTAGAACACTTTAGGTTGCTTGGTTGTTTGCCACACACAAGGCCTTGTGAAGGTCAATGTGGCGTGCTCAGAGTAGCACAGATTTACACTAATCTTTGTCCCAGGCAAAGTGTTCAGAAAGACTCCACTGCTTTTAATGTTGATTCTATTAATAAAAGTGTAGTATGTTCTGAGAGCACTCATGGTAGCAAGAACATGAGATTCTGGGGAAGAGGAAGGGTCAAAAGACACACTGGACTGTACGTACAAGACACAGGCTGTGAGCTGGAATTAATAAGGGGAGAAGGGACTAATTCCCATGGAAAAGGTCCACAGTCTGTAGTATGGAACATGTGGGAAGACACAGACTCAACTCACAGTAGGTCTTGGCTAAGAATGTTGAAAGGGTTAAGCACAGAACAGCTATGTAAGAAATCTGTGTAGTGGGCGGGTGTGGTGGCTCACACCTGTAATCCTAGCACCCTGGGAGGCTGAGGCCAGTATCGTTTGAGTTCAGGAGTTCAAGACCAGCCTGAGCAAGAACGAGACCCCATCTCTACTAAAAATATATAGAAAACAAAATTAGCCGGGCATGGTGGCACATGCCTTTAGTCCCAGCTACTCAGGAGGCTGAGGCAGAAGGATCACTTGAGCCCAGGAGTTTGAGGTTGCTGTGATCTAGGCACTCTAGCCAGGGCAACAGAGTGAGACTCTGTCTCAAAAAAAAAAAAAGAAAAAAGAAAAAAGAAATCTATGTAGTAATATGAACAGCCTCACAAAAATGTTCAGCCAAGACCGGCTACATCGTTTTTGAAGCCCAGTGCAAAATGTAAATGCTGGGTCCCTTGTTCACAAATTATTAAGAATTTCAAAACAGTGACAGCAGAGGATTAAACTGAACATGGGGGCCCTTGTGTGTGCGGAGCCCTATGTGACTGCACAGGTCTCATGCCCATAAAGTCGCCCCTGTGTCTCCTTAGAATTAACCCAAATGTGTGGGGTGCATCATTGAAGCACTCTTTTGCGTTGATTTTACATAGCAAGCAAGGCCTTCGCCCTCTCCACAGAGCAGCCATGTCAGCAGAAGGGAAAGAGGGTGGGGTGGACCTCCTTAGGATCCAGCTGAACCAGACTCTCTTCACTCTGTGGTGCAGACTCTAAGTTCCTGTCCCCCTTCCTCCCTTTCCTTCAAAAGGGGGGGGCAATTCCTTAAAAGGGGGTCCCTATTTTAAGCTATCTGCCAGGCAGTATCCGTGCCTGGTCTAGAGTTGCCTTTGTTCTGTGAAAAGGTTTTCCTTACACATGATTTCTTTCCCATCTCCCTTCTTAGCAAACACATTGCTCTTTAAATGATTCGGGGGAAAAAAAATATTTTTGGCAAGTTTTGCGGGCTTTTATTAGATATGCACTGTAATTTCAAACTGTGATTACATGATGTCTGGCTTTCCCTGAACCCAAATTCAATATCCTGAAAGCTGGGCAGCTTTATTGCAGGCTGAAGCACACCCCAGCAGTGGGGGCCTGGAGGTGAGCACCCCCGGGCCTGCTGACTGCCTTGGTCCCACCTCCTAAATTCTCTAGCTGGCTGTGGTTGGATACTTAACCCACTTTGCCCTTTAGATGGACTTTTTCATCTTCTTGAATTATATATGAGGCAATGGTTATGAATTTTTTTTTTGAAAAAAGCCAAATCATTTGTAATTCGGCAACCTTAACACTCCAGCTGTTCTTGCTTTTACACATTTTCTTATCCTTGATTATGCTTTTGATTGGTGCATTCATAAGGGAGTTATAAAGTTTTGTTTTGGTGTGGCTGAATTTTAATCCCTTCTATACTCATAAAGGTAAAACACATTAATATAAACTCAAAGAAGATAAAGGAACAATAAAGCAAACAAGACACCTTAGAATTGCCTGCAAATAGAAGGTAAACCAATAATCATTTACAGGCAGCAAGCCCAACAGAATACAGCTGAGGTGATCTTAGTGTTTACCTAGTTTATGGAAAAGAAAACTGAGGCTCAGAGGTTAAAGGACCTGCCCAAAGTCACACAGCCCTTAGGGGCAGTCAGGACTAAACAGGCTGTGAATTACTTTTTCACATAAGCCAAATAATCCTATTTCTACACTAGTTACTGTCAGTGAAACATAAGTTATTTGAGTGTCTCTCCTTCATTTGTGGAATGTGGGAGTTGGAACAGATGCTCTTAAAGATCCTTCCAACTCTAAAACTTTGAATCCAACTCAAAATGAACACAATTGGAACCCTGCCTAGTCAGCCCAGAGTTACCACACACATAATGAAAAATTATGGTAATGATCAGAACGCTCAATATTTTAGGAAGCTGTTTTGTGCAGTGGCTAACAAGATCCTTAAGAAAGCTTAAGACTGGATCTCAGGCTAAATTGTGACAACTCACTGCCAGGCTGCCCCGTAGGCTAGTGGTGTCATGTTAAAGTTGCTGACTCAGAGAAAAGAGAGAGAGTGTTAAGCCAACAAGTGGAGGGGTGATCCTGTTTGCAGTAACCATCCCCTCATCCCTTTAGAGCTGCGGTCCCCACCCCCTGGGCCATGCACTGGTATGGGTCTGTGGCCTGTTAGAAACCAGGCTGCACAGCAGGAGGTGAGCAGCAGCCAAGTGAGTGAAGCTTCATCTGTATTTACAGCCGCTCCCCATGGCTCGCATCACCACCTGAGCTCTGTCTCGTGTCAGATCAGCAGAGGTATTAGACTCTCCTATGAGTGCGAACCTTACTGTAAACTGCGGGTGCACGGGATCTAGGTTGTGCACTTCTTATGAGAATCTCATGCCTATGATCTGAGATGGAGCTGAGGTGATGATGCTAGTGCTGGGGAGTGGCTGCAAACACAGATTATCATTAGCAGAGAGGCTGGACTGCACCGAGACCATAATAAATCAATTGCTTGCAGACTCATATCAAAACCCTATCAGTAAGTGGCAAGTGACAATGTAATAATATTAATAGAAATAAAGTGCACAATAAATGTAATGCTCGTGAATCACCCCCAAACTATCCCTGGCCCCCTCACCGCCCTACCCCACCTGTCTGTGGTCTGTAAATTGTCTTCCATGAAACCGATCTTTGGCGCCAGAAAGGTTGAGGACTGCTGCGTTAGAGGACTTTTCAAGCAGAGTGAGGCCCCCTCTACTGGTAGGATTAGTTATCTACCAAAAGGTAAGAACTTAGGTTTGTGGGAAACAGAAGGGATCATAGGATCAGAACAGAGTAGAATTGTAAGGAAATGTGAAAAAAATATCTAGTCTATGAAGTCTCAACTTTTCAAACAGGGAAACAGAGATATAGAAAGTTTAAAGATTTTTTCCCATAAATTTGTTAGGCAACATTCTCCTGAAGAAATTTTCACCCTCAGTGGTAAAAAATCTGTATTAAAATGTGAAGCTGGCTTTCTGAAAACCATTAAGGTTTTAAGTACAAAATATCTGATTTCCTTAAGTACTAAGTTTGACAGTTGATATCTCTGACATTTCTCTTTTACACTCTTGTTTTATGTTTATTGTGAAGGTACATCCTCAGTCTTTCAAACGCATGTTTTGGCTTGTGGTTATCTTTCATAATTCTTTACAGCAATTTTTGTGAAACCCTGGATAAGTCAAAAATTCATGTTATTGTTGAATATGAATTCTGTTGTGGAATCAATGCAGCTCAGAAAGCTCGAAATATCAACGAAGTGTTTGGAAAGGATGTGGCTGATGAACGCACAGTACATTGATGGTTTGAGAAGTTCCGTTCTGGAGATTTTAATCTTGAAAATGAGCCACAGCGGCGACCTGGGATCAAGGTGGATAATGATGAGCTGCAAACTGTAGTGGAAGCGAATCCATCTCAACTTATACGTGAATTAGCAGCAAGGTTTGACATTACTTTATGTTGCTGTCACAACGTAAAGGCAAACCATTTCTACACCATATTGCTATGGGGATGAAAAATGGATTATTTTTGACTGTTGGTCCCCAACCTTTTTGGCATCAGGGACCGGTTTCAGGAAGAAATTTTTTGCACGGACCGGCGAGTGGGGGTCGGGGGGGGATAGTTTTGAGATGATTCAAGCACGTTTATTGTGCAGTCAAACCTCTCTGCTAATGATCGGCATTAGATTCTCATAAGGAGCACAACCTAGATCCCTTGCATGCACAGTTTACAGTAGGATTCACACTCCTATGAGAATCTAATGCCTCTGCTGATATGACAGGAGGCGGAGCTCAGGAGGTGATGCCCATTCCTAACAGGCCATGGACCAGACTGGGTACCAGTCTGCAGCCCGGGGCAGGGGGGTGGTTGGGGACTGCAGTTTTTGACAATTGTAAGAACAATGGTTGGATAAAGATGAAGTGCTGAAACATTGTCCAAAACTGAATATTCATCAAAAAAAAAAAAAAAAAAGCCAATGATGTCTGTTGGTGGTCAAACACTGGTATTATCCACAACTACAGCCTTATGAAACCTGGCCAATCAGTTACAGCGGATGTCTACAGCAATGATGTCTGTTGGTGGTCAAACACTGGTATTATCCACAACTACAGCTTTATGAAACCTGGCCAATCAGTTACAGCGGATGTCTACCGCAACAAGTTGGACAAAATGATGAGGATGCTTATGATGAAGCAGCTGAGATTGGTCACTAGAGATGGTGCAATTCTCTTGCAAGACCACATGTCACACAAACAACACTGATCAAATTACAGATGCTGAACTTGGAAACTCTCTGTCATCCACCATATTCACCAGACCTTGCACCAACTGACTACCACTTCCTCCAGGCTTTGGAACACTTCTTGCAAGGAAAAATATTCACTTCTCAACAAGCTGTGAAGAACAACTTTCATATTTCATCACCAATTTCTCTCTAGGCTTCTTCGCTGCTGGCAGAAACAAGCTACCATTAATATGGCAAAACAAAACTATGTCAATAGTTTAGACACATACTTTAATTGTACTGCTTCTTGTTTGAGATGTAATAAACTACACTTTTGATTCAAAATCAGACATTTCATATTTAATGACCTGTAGAAGACCCTTGACAAATACTTACTGAGTCAATAAGAAGTAAAAATCACACTTTTGTTCAGTGAAAAATAGGGTTCTTCCCACACCCTCACATGAAATTCTGTGTTCCATTTGCCTAAACCAAGGTTTCCTGAACTCTAGTCATTCAAGTATCACTGACTTCTTGCCATAGCCAAGTGCTGTGTGTATTATTATTTAACATTTTTCTTTCATTAAGTCCATTTTTAAATTTTAGCTTCATCCTAAGCAATAGAACCTATGAAATTTCAGGTTTGATGTGTTAGGCATATGTGTGTGTGTGAATGTGTGCATACACACACAATAAAATACATACATGGCCATTGAAAACTGTTCATCTGTGTGCCAACTAAATTCATCTCAGTTAATTATCTCATGTGTAAAACAGGCTTTAGAAAACACTGCAGTAACATACTTCATGTTTAAGTCATGTAAATATAGTAGCCATAATTTTATCCTTCCTTTAAAGGCAAGTTGTTTATTACCCTTCTTTACCTGGTCTTTCCCTTGTACCTCATCCTCTTTCTTGAAGTTCTCCTTCATCCTTTTCCCATTCTTTTACTGCCATTTGGTTTAGTAGTCATATTTCCTTTTCCCCAGTGCGGTGAGGAAAACTTTCCTCTCCATTGCCCATTGGGGACCGTGCCTCATTTGACACTGAACTCAGGGAAACCATATTGAAACAAACCGGCATTTGACAGATGAATAAAAAGGCCTCTGTATTCTTGCTTTTTTTTAGGAAGTGAGACCTGAGGAATACTGAAAAGTGATGTTATTTCTATTTCATCCTCATAGTCAGCTTTCTCTGAGGAAATGACACATAAACACAGAATGTCCAACGTATAAAAACATGTTTAATAAATTATTCCTTGAGGAATATAAGGGAGAGTCTGTTTTTGTTCGAGCACTGTGAAAGCTGCAATGCCTACAGGGCAGAGTGGGGATAAGAAAAAGTCTGCTCTTCATGCAATCTTTTCCCTTATTAAACATTCCTGTGGAATTCATTCAAGCTTTGTTTCTTCAGTAATAAAGGTGGCCATTATTCACTTATTGCAGGACAAATACACTCAATTCCCAAATAATTATAACTTGGTACCACTGTGAACCCCCAGTTATTTACAGTAGATTATCTTTACTGAAGCTGATCTTCAAAAGATCAGTTTTGAAACATCTCGTCATTACAGTCTGTTTTCTTTGCTTTAACCTATTACATAATTTCTGCTTATCCTTAATAAGAAGTGAATAAATAGCCTTTTGGCACAAAATATGTATGTTTAAGAAACTTTGGACCTAAAGAGCTCAAAAAGATTTGCTTCAAATGAAAGCTGTTTTATAGCAAAAAGTGCATCATATAAAGTTATATAGAACACTCTTTTCCCAAAGAAAAGAATTTCAGTAGCTGAATTTTCATTTTGGTAGCATTTGCATATTAGCTTCAGAATCAGATGGAAAATTTTTACGAAATAGCCTATGGTAAGCCAAACATGGATGAAAACGACAGTTACAGCAGTATAATTCTATAAACCTACTTATTCTGAAGAAATTTAAGCATTTTCAATCTTAACAGAAGCTGATCCTAAAAAGGCTAAAAGAAAAAATTAATTCAAGACTGTGGGACCCATGGGGAGGAATGGGTGCTCTGCATTTACTATGGCTACCCAAGGAGGTTCTTTCTGATGGCAAACAGATGGAAACCCCATAGAGAGGCAGATTCCCGCTGTGACTATCGCAGGGCTACCCTATGCTTTGGAAATGACATCAGCCAGGAAATCACTGACTGGAATTTCAGATTTCATAGAAGGATTTTGCTTTGTTTTCTTGTAGGCCCAAAGATGGCAGGAGGAGGCAATAAATTCTGTCTTAGAACCTCTCCTAGTAGATGTTTAAAAAGATTACATTAGTAAATCAACTGTCCCAATCCCCTGATGTGATATGGACCATCCGGTTTGAATTTGAATTCCTCGCATCCTCCTTTTAGAGAACTGATGTAAGCCAACAACTCAGAATAAGTTGGGTCTGATAAGTGGAATGCAGTGCTGAGGGGGATTTTGAGGAAGAACTAAAGTATTTATTTTTTATGAAGCTTTTCCTATAACCAAGTTTATAGCTGGAAAGGGCCAAGGCTGAAATAGTGCAGAACATAGATTAGTATTTCTCACCAGAGAAAAGATTAGGTTGCTTCACTTTAACACTTAGATTTACTATACATGAATAAATGCTGCTGTTGTTTTCATTTTTATTTTTACTCTTCTATTATTATTGAGATTTTCCTGAAACAACCTTACATGACTGCAGAGGAAATTCTAAAATTGAGGAATATGTTTTTCATATGAGTCACTATATGGATTGGTATTTATCTTGTGCTTTTGCCAAGAAGAAGCAAGCAAGCTTTAGACTTAGGTTAGTTCATTTGGGTAGGGAAATTTAATTCTCTGTTGGCTTCTATGTAAGTGCATGCTCTCCCAATGAATGCATGCCAAATCTCATGAGTAGCTGTTGCAATTTCAAAAGACCTGGATAAGCAGTTAATACTAATGAAGTCAAGTTTTCAGATAATGTCTTCACAAAGGTCAATTTCTTTTGTCCTACTCATCTGAATCTAAGGAGTGGTGTTGGGTCTCCAGGAAGACTGGATTACCAGAGTGCTTGGGAATAGGCATCAAGATTCATCACTTCCTGGACAATACTCAAAATATACGCCCTATGTATAGCACTAAAGAAAAAATTATTCAGTGACACTTGTTAAAATAGTAAGGCACCCTTTAGTCAAGGTGCATAGGTGGGAACTATCTCCATAGGCAGAGGAATTACTGCAATGGGAATTTGCAGTAGATAAGAGAGATTGGGCTCAACTTCAAATATACCATGGACATGTGGGAATTGATAGCCAAGGAGCAGGACAGGTTTCAGCAAATGTAAAATTACTAAGAAAAAACATCAGGGGTGAGGGGAGAATTCTGGCTAAATTGATTTAACAAGATTCTTGCTGAAGTCAGACCAGGGGGATCAGACATCACCTGGGGGACGGTGGAGGATGAGGAACCCGATCACATGTGGAGGGTGATCAGATATGGAGGAAGAGGGATTCTCACTAAGCTAACTTAGCTGGGTTCTTGTTAAAATTGGACAATGCAGAGACAAACATGGAAGTATAAAAGTTGAGGCCTAGTTGGAAAGTTCAGGGGAGACTAAATAGAATTTGGTCAAAGAGAGATCTTTGTCAATGGTGAGTGTGGTCTGGGTACTTTTAGACACAAGTAGCAGAAAAACCAGGCTCAAACAAGTTTAAACAATAAAATAATTTATTATTTCCACTCTACAGGAGACTCAGAGGTAGGTCAGGCTCCAGGGTAGGTAATATAGTGGCTCAAAGATTTTCTCAAGGACTCAAGTTCTATTTCTTTGGTATCTTCAAAGTCACCTTCACCCTTAAACTGGTTTCTGTCATGGTCATAAGCTGGTAGCAGCAGATTCAGATCAATAATACAGAGATAAATAAGGGCTACACTTATATACCCTCCGTTTTTTTTAAGAGGTGACTAAAGGTTCTCTAGGAGCCTCCCAGGAGACTTCTTTTCGTGTCTTGGTAGGTACAGATTGGGTCACATGCCTATTCCTAAATCAATCACAGCAAAAGGGATTATAATGATTGACTTACATTAGTGATTCTCAACCTTGGCTGCAGTTGGAAAGCTGAGGAAAATACTGGTACCTGGGTTCGACCCCTAGCAATTCTGCTTTAATTGTTCTGGTTTACAGCCTGGCACATGAGTTTTAAAAGCTTGCCAGGTGATTCTAATGTGCAGCCAAGCATTTTGGGAACCATCAGTTTAAAACAAATGTGGGGTGGAGGAGGGGTGCAGTCGGAGTGGGGAATTCACATTGGATTATAGACCATCATATCCATTGAGTATTGTTATATTTTCAGTGTAAATTTTAAAAAGATATGCATATGTATAAATGCATATATGGGATTGGAGTCTGGTTTGGAGAAGTCCATATTTATAGGAAGACCAGACAAATGTGGTCCATATTAGGAGAACAAATAGGGTGCATCCAAAGCCGTCCAAAACCATTTGTAAGAATGCTTATGATAATGCACATATAAAGTTTTGACTTTAACAAAGCGTAATAAACCAAATAGTGATGACAGTGACAGAGTTCAGGACATGCCATTCCAAAAAATGCTGCTTTGGTATATTGACAATTTTGAGTTAGAGGTGCTTGAAAACTCGCAGATACAGGACGGGCACTCTGATCTCCCCTTTTCTTCCTCAAAGCAGGAGATAAAACTCCCATGTGAAAGATGCCCTTCCTATACCAGTAGAAAAGAGACAGGCTTATCACCAGAGATGGAGAGTCAAGGCTGAAAGAAATTTATACAAACAAACCTAGTTAAACTAATTCATCTGCCTGGTTACTTTTTCACAATTGCCACTGTTTGTTCAATCTATATAGCACTTAGGCCTAGCCACTTCTTTGGGTCTTCATTTTTCTTGTGGGCTTCCCATGTATATGTAAGTGAAATTCCTATTCTTTTCTCCTCTTAATCTGTCTTATGTCAGTTTTAGCTGAAAATTCTAAGAAGGTAAAGAAAAATTTTTTCTCTTCTACAATAGTAAATGATACCTATGATGAGTCTTTGAAGAACAAAAGTATGAAACTAGTCTTAAATTTTGAAAACCCTCTTTAAAGAGTTTCCTCTATCAAATTTCATAGCTTTTATTTACTTCTGTATTTTTGAAATTCCTTCTGTGAAGGCCAAAGATTTCTTAAGAATTTTTGACTGTATGACATTAAAAAAAAATTTTTTTAAGGTTTCACTGGTTACAAAGCTACATTTGAATAAACCAGAAAACCCCAGACTGAATGCCTTTAAATAATTAAAATCCTCTAATTTGTTCCATTTATTAATTTTTCATCATTTCTTTAGGTGGGGCATCAAGGTCGTTTTATTCTCAAACACGCTGCATCCAAACCTTCTCACCGGCAAGCAGCATCCACATTGTCCCTACTGCATTCGTACAGAACAGTGGTTCTCCAACTCAGCTGCACATTAGAATCACCTGGGGGACTTTAAAAAACTAACCCCCTCCTCCCACTCCCATAGTCGTAAATTGAAACAGAATCTTGAGAGATTAGGGCCAAAGCATCTCTAGTTCTTTAAAAGTTTGCCAGCTGACTCTGATGTAGAGTGAGGACTGAGAATTATTAATACAAAGGAAAAAAGAAGGTATTAATCGATAACAAGGACTCAATCTGTTCTTGTTTGTGGCTTGTTTTTAATTTTTCCTCCCTAAAACCTAAGCTAAAACGGGTAATCAATCTCCTGTAAGAGGGTAAGTGTTTAAGAGCTTAACTCAGATGGACTTTGCAGTAAAGGCAAAGCTTTATGAGGCCTCAAAAGTCTCTGGCAACACTCTGTAAATACTTGTGGAATCAGCTGGTTCTCTGCTGTGGTTTCGGAACAAGCAAGTACCTCACAGCTCTTTGCACTTAAGGTGTAGAGAAGCCTTCTGACAGCTGTTTTTATGTGTTTGGTGGCTAGAAACTATAATGAAGAGAAGAAAATCACTAACTGGAAGAAGGATCATATAAGGCGATTTCTTTTTTTAAAGAGGTGATGGAACAACAGGTGGGTAAATAATCTGTGCCCAGCCCAGATCGTAGTGCAGCTAAATCTGTGCCCGCTGCTAACAATATACAGTGCCTGCTCAAGACCCCCTCAGCGCACTTTTGGAAACTATAGTGTAATTTAGGCCAGACTAAGAATGTGTTCACTTAGTGTATCTTGGAAAAAAACTTATTAAACCACCAATTAAACAACCAGCAGCAACTGAAGTGGTGAAAGTCATAGCTCTGGAAAAAGAATTTCTTAGCATTGATAATTTATAAAAATAAAAAACAAAAACTAAATAAACAAAAACAAACAAACCCTAAGGGGAGGAATGTAATAGAGTAGAAAGTGCATGAGAGTTGATTGAGCAAGAAGCCCTGAATTCTGATCCTGACTTTGCCCTGATCCCATTTGGCTCTGTCACCTGGGGCAAGTCCTATTAATCTCGCCGAGGTTCAGTTTTACGATTCAGGAGATGCGCTTGTCTAAGCCCTCATTGTTCAAGCTCTATTTGCAGATACATTCCAGATGTTTATCTTACTACTTAATTTGTAATTTAAAAAATCTATTTTAAATTGATTTATGTCTACAAATGTAAAACGTCACATTTCTGATTTTTCATTTTATATTTTACATTATTATTTTGGAATCATTTTATAATTTTTCCAATCATTTCATTATAAATCCTATACATTGTCAGAAAAATAGTCTCCTTAGTTTCTGAAACTACTCGTAGCATCTTGGTCAAATCACGTATAGCTCTCCTCTGTTCTCTGACATTTTTTCAGAACAGTTTAATGGTGATAAATCAGTACAAGAACAGAAGATCTAGAAACAAAAATACTGTATTAATTACAGAAAAAGTTTTGCAGTTTCTAGTAAACACACAAAATAATGGCACTCCTTAGAAAATGTATGTGTTATTGCCTTCTAACTGAATCTTCTTCAGCAAAGTGTTTGTTACGGTCTGATTCCTGAAACTTTCTTTTGTTTTACAACATTAGGATGTGACTGTCTCTTACTATAGTACTCCCTGACTAAAAAATACAATAGACATTTTATATTCCCAAAACTATATATTCTCCTTTCTATATATGAAGTATATAAACTATAGGATATGGATTTGGCAAATTTGGAAGAACTAGAACTAGGAGGTTGAATTTTCACAGAGCAGACTCTGATGAGAAAAACTAACCAGTCAGTAATTTACTATTGTGTCTTAACAAGATCTTAAGGGTTTGTGGGTACTCTGTGGACATACTTTTTATAGACATTGCTGTGAATGCTGGTGAAACTTTCCATCACGTGTCCTTTATCTTCAGCATGTGCCTCTCCTAATAAAATAATTGAAAACAAAATAATAATAGCAATACATACTTTCTCACACAGCTTACTAGGGAACTGTTTGCACGGTAAAATTTTAGCCATTTGTTATTTTGAACTAAGGTATCTAGTTATTGATAATGATGTGTTTAATTTCATCATGTGCAAATTTCACTTTTGAACAAGGAATTGGACTCATTTTACATGTTCACCTAATAATATTTGCAATCAAGTTATTCGCAAGTCCTACTTAAACTACCAAATGCTTATCTTTCATACTAGAAACATACAAAGAGCTCTATTTTCTAATAATTTTTCCCTATGAAGCAATTCCTTTTCAAATACATACACATTATGATGTTGTAGAAAGGATTTCAGTATGTGGTGAATCAATCCTGATTTAACTAAGCAACCAAAAGAACCTCAGTTGATAGTGGATTCAAGGATAAAGTAATCACCTTGTAAAAACACACTCCCCAAGAGAATATAAACACCACACCTATGGCTAATAAATTAATTACTTTTGGCCAATGTCCAACCCTATTTTTCAATATAAAATGATTATAGAAACAGTAAAGCAAGTGCCCTCTATAGTTGAGTATATTTAATTCCCAATGTCACAAAACATTTTAGATGATAAAACTGCTGTATGTCTTTAAAAGTTCAGTCACTATTTTTCTACATCATTGAAAGAGTTTAAAGGAAAAATATGTGGGTTACTGCAAATATACATTAAAGCTCACGGTATTCTACAAATTACATACATCTAGTGCTTTTGGTGAGTCCTCTTAAAATTTTTTCCAGCTTTACCAATTTGAGAGTTACTTTTTATGGATAAATGTTATCTTGTTTTGCAAAAATGCATTGCTAAAGGGTTTCTGAAGTCACCTTGAATATCAAATGCTTGCTCACCTGACACTACTAAAAGGTTGGTATGCATCTTTTATACCTGGTTGTGGTTTCAACTGCCAGCTATCGGAGAAAAGTGCCCCTGTGATTGACAAAAGGGAGAAGATAAAAAAGGGAAAGAAAAGGGGGTTGGTAAGGCAGACAAATTTTTCATTTCTTATCTTGTGATACATTGTGTAGCAGTAAACACCGCTATCTCTTAAATAGACCCTTTGAAGGAAGGAAAAGAAAACACTCCAAGAGAATCTTTATAAATTAGAGATTGTCTTTCTGTTCTACGTGGCCTTGACCTTTAGGAAAGTCTGCACAACCTCCCCTCCTTGTATTAAATAAAACAGGAGTGTAAGGACTGATGATTCGATTTGGTGAATTAGTTACAGAAGTAGCTCTGGCATCTGTTACTTCCACTCTGTTATCCATTACTTCTGTCCTATGAATGAAAGTAGACATTTGATTAACTACTGAGATTGGGACATGAAGGGGATCCAAGGTGGGTTGTGAAGTAAATCATGTAGCTTAATCTCCATTACATCTTCACTTCACCTGTTCCTCTGTTTCCAGATTTCTGACAGAACAGCAGCTGGAGGTCTTCACTTCAGGAACAGGAGAGACTCTATTTATTTCAAGAATAATTAGGGGAAAAATGCACAATATAATAACCATCAATAAAACTCCTAAAGGGAAAGGGTACTGTATCATTTCTGGGAAGGATTAAAAGCAAATCTCCCCTTGCCCAACAAATACATACAATTAGTAGAAAAACTAAAGGGAAGTTAAGAGAATTATACAATTTCTAAATATTTACAAAATTATTAATTTATGCACAAACATAGAAGAAAATAGGGACCACACTATATACATTCACAGCTAGATTTTTAAGCAAAAACTCCAAGTAAAAAGGCAAAAATCCAAATTTCTTAGTAGTAATCAGTATAATATCCTACAATAATAATCATTCACCTTAGGAGTTAACATTTACTGTAAGCCAAATTACTAGAAAACATTCATCTGAAATACAGTTATATATTTCATTTCCTGGCTGACTTGTTTATTATCCAGGTCATAAAAGAAGAGAGGCAATTTTCTTCTAGATGGCTTATACAGAATCAGATGTTACAGTCAAAAGTAATTGTAAAGAGCACCTGGTAGGTCAAATGATTGGGAAACCCCAAGGAGTAAATGAAGTTTTAGAGCCTAAAACTAGAGTAGAAGGTCTAGAACTAATACCTTAGTCTTCTCATTCTCAGTTCAGTGTTTTTTTTCTTATACTGAAAATACTAGGAAGCTTCCATACTTAGTATTTGTCACTATCCATAAGGAGGCACAATGAATTCTGAAAACTCAAAAATGGAAAATGAAGAGAAATATTGACTATAAAACTTTAGAACCAATCAATGAAATTATGGAAGAAAAATCAAGTCACTGATCAAACCTCATAACCTGAAAAGACCCAAGAAAAATTCTAATTCATTTAGTACCTGTACTTCTGAAAGCACTTAGACCAAGGTCCACACGAGACTTTGTTGAGATCCAGAAAGTTAAAGCACTAAAACATTGTGAAAACATATAGTTAGGAATTAAATTTATTAGACAGCACAGGCTATTGTGGGATGGTAAAACAGACGTGTCTTTATTTTCTGATTGAGAAATGGTCCAGCCATAGGCTAGCAACCATTTACATACCAGTCCCCAAAGGAATACAAACACACCTACTCCAACAGTACATTGGTTGCTGCCATACCCTTTCTGACAGCCCAAAGCTAAAATATCAACTGCTATTTAGAGTTACTTGCTTACACATACAAAGATGTCACTCTAGCAATTGTTGCTTGAGGGCGAGACCTGGTGATTGTCACTAGCAGAAAGAATGCAGAAATAATTCAGCTAATACTGCATGGCTCTTACTCTCAATTAAATGGAACAGTTGCTCGCACATAATATTTGCTATTGTAACAGTACAAATTTCAACATAAAACAAATAAAAAGATGCCAAGACTAAATGCAGATCAAAAAGACTGGAAAATAATAGGGAACAAAGCCATTTTGATAAAAACCACTAGCAAGCATGACTATATATTCCATCCTATAATCTCATAAATCAAAGCTTTCAACTGTCTGGACTCATATGTGACTGTATTCTTTCCAATTTGCATTCTTTCTTCTTCCAGAGGTTGTTCTATAACAGCAGGTATGTTTCTCCCATAAAGTTCACAGTGTTCTAGAAACTGGACACATTCTTGAATAACACTGTCACGAAGCACTATCATGTGTTTTGACATGTTTTCTAACAAGGACAGGAAACATCTTTTGGCATAATACCAGGTA
>CAUYRT010100812.1:0-45193 GCA_963574885.1 Lepilemur ruficaudatus | reverse complement strand
TGGTCTCAGGTATCCCTCCTTCTGACCCTCGTCCGATGTATACTTGTCTGCTTGCTTAATTCTCCCGCTTTCTTCTAAAATCTGTCTTTTTTGCAGAGACACTCTGGCTGGCGGGTTTACTCATCCGCCATCTTTAATTCTCTCCAGTTCAAGAGACTTTAAAGTGTCCACACCTATTAGAGAAAATTCCTCTAATGATAAATCGATAAATATCTTTTATCGCTAGTAATTTACCTACTCCAACTAGATACAAGTACGATGCGGAAGACCACTGTCGGTTAATTCAGGCTAATCTCATCCTGTCTTCCTATTCATTGCTGATATCGGATGAATGATTTACTGATGTTTGTAAGCTGTCGTTTAAGCGGTGCAGGAGGTTTAGCCTAGATCGTAATCAGTTCTATCTTAGATTCCTTCTGAAACTCATAGAGGCACTAACTATAAATCACAACTCAAAAAAAAAAAAAAACCTCACAAATACCATTTTATCATTTATGAGAGAATATCAATCACTGAGTTACATAAGTCACTCCTCAAAGTTGCCAGATATAAAACCCTCTATAGGTCATTAACAAAGACTAAGTGTCATCAGTGAGGAAAATAAAAAGAGTCAAAAGCCCCGGAAATGCTGTGGCTAATTTCATTAGGTTTTGTTTGAATGTTAGGGGATCCACAGAGGAGGAAAGGACATGTGGGGGGAGTAGGCCAGACCAAATCATAGGTCCGGCTGTAGGCGCCATGGTGTCCAAGCTCCTCACTTGATAGATGAGGAAACTGAAGCCCAGAAAGGCCAGGTGACAGGTGACGTGCCAAAGGTCACATGCCAGTGAGTGGTAGAGGGGGGACAACAGGTCATTCCTCCTAACCCTGAGCCGGTTGCTCTTCTGGGAAACCAGGCCTTCCAGTTTCTCTGCAAGATGATGCCAGACACATCATTTTAAAGAACTGGAGTTCAGAGCCCGAGGCACCTGTCCGTAGCAGTACGCTCTGTGACGTGAGGCTGTTGAACTTGGTGTTTCCTTTTCCCATTTTCATTCTCTGAGAAAGACCCAGAGAGGTGACAATAATCTTCCTGGCCATTCACCTAAAATGTCATATGGGGTAGATGAGTTTATAAAGAATTGATGAAGTGGCCCTTAAGACCATTTGTGTCTAAAACCAGGGCAGGGATTTGCAACTTTGGCTGCACAGCAGAGTCACTTGGGGAGCTTCCAAATCTGTATATGCCCGGCCACTGCATGGGCGGAGAAGAATCTCTTGGGATGAGGGCCCAGCATCAGTATTTCCAAAGCTCCCCAGATGATTCCAAATGGTTCAGGCAAGTTTGAGAACCACTTGTAAGAGGATTAGTCATCTGAACGTATAGGGACACACTCCAGCCTGCTGCGTCTCTTCCCACAAGCACGGCCTAGCCTTGCTGCTCCAAAGTATGGTCAGTGGACGAGCCACCGTGATGCCATCTGAAAATGGATCAGAAATGGAGGCTCTCGGGTCCCGCCCCAGACCTGTTCTCACTCCCACAAATAACCGTGTGAAGCGGTGGGGACGTTAATGAGCTCGATTGTGATCATCATTCCATGACGTGTCTGTCGAAACAGCACACTGTATGCTGTGAAAAGGAAAAGTTAAAAATTTTTAAACATTGTGAAAAGCCGCATCCTGGATGCTGTGTGTGTGCATGGCCAAGTTAGGACAGCGCCGTGCTGAGCCAGGCCTCTCTGATGCCGCCGCTGCGGGGCAGCCCGAGCATGGGTACAGGCGCCGCGTGGGTGCCCCTCAGCTGAGTGCCAGAGAGAGACACTCTTGTGACTGAGAGGCTGCCACCGTCCCTGATTGCTTTGAGGCATTCCGAAGGTGGGGTAACCTGACCATGCCGGATTGGGAGGTCAAGAAGTAAACGCAGACAGGAGGGTGTCCTGTGTTTTCCAGCGTCCTTGAATGGGCAACTGGATTTTTGCCTCCCAGCCATACTCAGAACCCTGCTGGGAACTCTCCAAAGGGGCCTTGCATGGCATTCGTGTGTCTCCAACTATAAGAGGATGAATGGGAATGGTGCTACTTGAAGTGCAGTTTTACTGGCCAGGATAAGCTAATTCTAAAGCACAAGGAGCGGTTTTCTGCCGTAAAGAGTTAATCTGTGGAACTGGGCAGCTCGTTTCCACTGTGCAGAAACCACAGGAGTGTGGAGTCCCCACTGTTTCATCCTTCAGGGACTTGGAATTCCTTCCCAGGAAAGCAAAGCATTGATTACCCCGGTTCTCTTGATAGCCACAGCTTGAGAGACTTTGTTGACAGAGAATTTAACTACCACATGGATGCCGAGGTAGAATATAATATCGCATAAGGGATGCTGTATATTATATGTATGTTTTTGCAATTTTGGAGGCTTAAAAAGAATTTCATATGCTCTGAGCAGTGTGAGATTTCCCCTTGAGTGGGTTCTTGTTTTCCATTCTTTCTTCTTATGGAGAAGCTTCTTTCTTCTGGAGAAGCTTCTCACGTTCGGGATTATTCCTAAGCACTTACAGTATAGCAGACATCCTGGGCAGTAGTATATAAGCACAAAATCGTTTGTTGCCACATAAAACTGAGACTTCCTGTGGCCAGTGTTTGCCTAAACCAACAGCTGTTGCCCGTCAGACCAGCACCAGAGAGTGAGCTGTGGTTAGCTGGCCAAATAAGCAGAAATTGATGAGCGAATCCGTATGGAAAAGGAAGCAAAGTTTAGCGCAGGACCGGCGAAAGCCCCTGCCCAGAGAAGAAAGCAAACTCGGGGTTGACACCTGCTCGAGGTGGGCCAGACCTGAACAGAAAGGGGCATCCGGAAGGGGTGCGTAGAGTGCAAGATGACCGTGACCAGGCTTCCCGTGGCTCTTACAGAAATAGGCATGCTCTGTGTGTTTGCTTATCGCGACGCAGGGACTGACTCTAAGGAAAGTTTGTGTATTGCTGATATCTTTCATCCTCGCATTCCTCTGCCCATTTCCATACTTCAGTGTCTGATCAGAGCTGAATTGATAGATTTGGGGCCAAAATATAGCTTGTGCTTCTTCATGATACATTTGTGGAGATCAATAAGCCTCATTGTTTTCTTGTCGGTGGCAACTGTGTCTTTAAGTCTCTCTCACCTTGGTCTTGGGGAAAAACAGATCAAAGTGAGTAATTCACGCAGCCACAGGATCAAGTGATCACAGTCAGTACACCCGCTTGTTAGTGAAAATGAGCTCTGGACTCCGGCCCCGCTGACTAACCGTGCAACCTCCTTGTCGCTTGGGAAGGAGGGCAGGGGTGGCGCTGAGGGTATTTAGGTCCTGGTGCCCACCTCTGGGGGCTCCTCCTGAGATGTGCCCGATGAGGTTGGCTAGGAAGACGTGTGCTTTACTGATTTTAAGGACATACCCGTGTTTTATTTTTATGCAGTTTGCTTCATAGGTGATATAGCTACTCACGTCGGTGGATGGGAACAGGAAGATGGCAGAGCACACTGCACACATGTCAGGCACTCATGTGAGGCAGCTCTGTCGGTCACCTGTGCCAAGGCACAGTTCCCAAATGGTACCCCAGAGTCTCCCATGGCAACATTTGGTTGGATAGATGCTATAGGGTTCTTTGAATGTGTTCGTAGGCATTTTTTTTTTTTTGAGACCAAGACTCGCTCTATTGCCTGGGCTAGAGTGTCGTGGCGTCAGCTTAGATCACAGCAACCTCAAACTCCTGTGCTCAGGTGATCCTCCTGCCTCCGCCTCCCGAGTAGCTGGGGCTACAGGCTTGTGCCACCATGCCCAGCTAATTTTTTCTATATATTTTTAGTTGTCCAGCTAATTTTTTTCTATTTTCAATGAAGATGGGGTCTTGCTCTTGCTCAGGCTGATTTCAAACTCCTGACCTTGAGCAATCCACCCGCCTCACTAATTTTTTCTATTTTTAGTAGAGACGGGTTCTCCCTCTTGCATAGGCTAGTCTACTTTTTTGTTTCTATTTTTGTTGGCCAGCTACTTTTTTCTATTTTTAGTAGAGACAGGATCTTGCTCTTGGTCAGGCTGGTCTCAAACTCCTGACCTCAAGCAATCCT
This sequence comes from Lepilemur ruficaudatus, assembly GCA_963574885.1. Taxonomy (NCBI): domain Eukaryota; kingdom Metazoa; phylum Chordata; class Mammalia; order Primates; family Lepilemuridae; genus Lepilemur; species Lepilemur ruficaudatus. The sequence goes on along the minus strand of CAUYRT010100812.1, from coordinate 41,121 downwards.
CCCGCGTCGGCCTCCCAGAGTGCTAGGATTACAGGCGTGAGCCCCTGCACTGGCTGAGCATTTTATCTTGACCCTCTTTTCTAAGCGTGATACAGTCTTCAAGTTGTACTATGATATGGATATTAAATATTTCTAGCGGCAACTTTAAATAGCTTTACTGGGAAAGAAAATTAACTTAGTAAAACTCTAAATAATGAAAGGATAAGTACACCAGCTGGCCAGGCTCAGTGCTGGTTTTTGAAAGGGATGGTCGGACCTGGCCTGCAGCTCAGAACGTTGAGGAAGGTGGGCTGGAGCAGAGCCGAGAGTAGGCGAGAACACAGAAGGACGCCTTAGGCCATGCGCCTCCTCAGTGCCTTCTCACACGAGGAAGGGAAATCAGCAACACGTTCTCGCAGTGTAAAGGAATTTTGATATTTTTATATGGATTTCGAGCAGAGAGTGTGAGCAGATATTGTCCCTTAAAAGTCAATGTGTCCCAGGTTCTGTTCTCACCCTTTCTTCCCTCACCGTGTGGTTTGCTCAGGTCCCTGTCACTTGATCTCATGGCTTCCACTACCTCCGTAGGCTGCTAACTGCCAGACATTTACCTTGAAATCAGACGTGTCTGCTAAGCCCCAAACCCAGATACCCAGTATCTGTTACTGAGCAGATCCGTTCAGCTGGTCCGTAGGGAATTCCAGCGCTGAAGTCATTACTCTCCCACCACACACCTGTCCTGTCCCTCGGTCACCTGTCCACGGGAACGGGTCTGCCAACCACAGCAGAGAGTCAGAAGCCGGCTCGACCTCACCTTGCCGCCCCCCACTTCCAGTCGGCGAGGAAATCCTTTATTCCATCTGAGTAGCATCTAAAGAATTCTTCCGTCTTTATCACTTGGGGCTTATCAGTTGTCATCGCGGCTAATAAAAGCACAGACAGGATTAGGGGATTTTCGAGGTCATCCCTGTAATAACTGTGCTTATTAGTCTTCCAAATGCTTTCTCGAAGGGGAGAGTTTGGGGTGTAGCGGAGCCGTATGTTACCCTCAGGACACTCTCGGGAGTGGGGACGTTGTGTCTTGTGGCAAAGAAAGCATACGTGACTGCTGAGTGTCGAGGGTGGGACCCAAGCTCCAACCGTGCCCCTTCCTTTTCCCTCCGCCTCTAGGACATTCTTGCTCACGCTGTACCCAGCCCTGTGACACACACACGCGCGCACATTGTCTTCCGGTCCTGGAGGGCAGAAGTGAGTAGTCCCTTCACTGTAATCCGCTGTGCCATGTGCTCGAATTCATCCTGCCACCTGCTACGCTTCGTTCCCCTCTGTTGCCCACATCTCGGTCTCTCCCCTTCTGTTCCCTGAGAAGGGACGCTCTCAGAGCCCAGCTTGAACACCTTGTGCCAGAGGTGGCGCTCAGTACATGTTGAATAAATGAACTCTCGAGGGTAGCTTTTACTCACAGACACTGTCGCAACATAAAAATCCGAGAGTTCTTTACAGACGGGCGGGGCAGGGTGAGGGGCGGGCCGGGGCCTCAGTCCTTTCATTGCCTGGCGCAGCCCTCTCAGTCATGCAGACAGACCCCGCGCTGCAGACTGGAAGCACAGGGTGTCACATGAACGCGTACAGAGTCACAGAGCGTGTTTGACTCCAGTTAAAACCCTTAAGCGGATGCAGAGAGTTTATAACCAGATAGTACTTTACAGTTTGCTGTGTACTTCCGTGTGTGTTCTCTGATTCAGTCCTCACGGTCACACAGTTAGTTTTCTGTTATGATCCTTGCTTCAAACATGATTTTAAATTGCTTACATGGGTCAAGTGATGTGACTCGTAACTGGCAAAGCAAAGATTCAAACCCAGACCGTAGGATTCTAACTGTGGTCTTCTTAGCACCACAAAGCAAACATAAAGAGCCCAGGTTTCTCAGATCCTCATTAAGTGCTGTATGTCCAGAGCTGTGAGAAAGTGTGAAAGTAGATTGGCTGTTGGAGACCAAGTGCTATCAACAAGGCGTTCTTGCTTTATTCCTTAATACAAACTCTCTCCCAGATGACTGTCTCACATACTCTTCCTCTACATTTACGTTTGCCATTTACATTTTGGTTATATGCCAAATATTTGAAAGTCCAAGCCTTGAATTTGATCTTTAGAAGACTGAGCTTCAGGATAAGGGTATTTATAGAACAACTGAACTGTCATCGTAATTCCTCTAAACTCTACCCACAAGTAATTTCCGAAGTTGGTAAACAGTCTCACACGTTAGGGTAGAAGGTAGAAATCAAAGTGAGACAGTGAAATTAAACTCAAACTCATAAATAATTAGCAGCACTAGGGGAGAGATCTTCATGTGGTGAAATACCAACCAAAGTTACAACCACTGTAGAAGATGAGATGAATAAATGTAGCTGCTGAAAACAATATCTGAGGTCTTGCTCAGCTGTTTAATGGATTTGCATTTTAAACATGGGTAATATGAAATAGCCCTTAAGGCATCTTTCAAAACTTGCCATTTATTTCTAGTAGGGATTTTTTTTGGGCCAGCCTCATTTGTTTAAAAAAAAAAAGAAAGAAATAGAGATGTAATCATTTTTGCTTAAGCATGATTAAGAAAGGAAAATTACCCTAGTTGTCTACATTCATTCACTTAGTTAATGCAAATCCCAAAGGCCATGGAGGTAGTTAAATAAATGAATGGGAAAAGAATGCCGAGTGAGGTGTGGTATTTGTCTGCTATAAATGAAGTTGTCATTCCTAAACCAATCAAATCATGCATTTTTTATGAGAGGTTGCAACTTGCAGAGAGGTGGAAATGTTAGACACTAATTAATAACCATGGCTGGCAAAGCAGCTCGAAGAACTCAGGACTCACAGTCTAAGCTGTGCAAGGATCATATTCGAATACAAAATTTATTGGCACTTTCTTGTTGAAACACCTGTATCTGGTCAGAAGGCTCAAGATAAAATACAGTTGACTTAAATTTTCCAAGTTAGTTTTCAACTAGAGATTTGAAAGCTTTGCTTGTCTAGAGGGGTATTTTTTGTGGTGGCTTTGGATTGCCTTAAAGGAGTAACTAGAGATTACGGGAGAAAGCATCAGTAATGTTAACAGAGCATTGAAGCAGCCTGGAGTGGACGAAAGCTGCCTTGCGTTGTCCGGGAAACACTCATCAACCCCATAGCTGGTCCAGAGTGTAGGATTGTTTCCAGTCATCAAGTCAGTGTTTAATGTAACTTGAATTAAAGCTAGTGAATGTTGCAGATGAATCACTGGAAAGCTCTCCAAACCTTAGGAAGGAAAGAGCCTTGTGGAAATTGGACCCTTTGCACTTGTTATGAGCCATCTGAAGGAGAAGATCGTGCAGCTCCATTGCTGTGCAGTATGAGGTTCAACCATATGAAATCGTCACTCTTAAACCATTCTTAGATCTGCAGAAATGGTAATTTCACTTGATTCAAGCTAACTTGAAGTACAGATGTTTCTGTGTAACAAACACAACAGTTACGTCAGTGAAGGAAATACCGTGTGTGCGTGCGGAGGCCGGTTCGCCTTTTTGTGGATGAGCATGTGGCAGAAGGTCCCGGAACAGGGAGTTGTCCGATTTGACGAGATTGGAAGAGAATGTGGTGCAATGCTGAGAATTAAGCCTGGAAACTCTCCTGCCAAAGAGATAGTTCTCGGTAATACAGGCGGAGTAATTTGGCAAATAATTGCAAGTTTTCGAGCAGAGAAGTTCTAGACCTGAGGTTTAGACAGATGAGAGAGGCCGCGGTGTAGACGAAGATTTAGAAGGCAGTGAGAACTGGTGAAGAGGCCATTCGGGAATCTGAGTGAGCAGGAGAGCAGACCTGGCCGTGGCAGTGGAATCAGACAGGAGTATGAGAAGGAAAAGGAGTTAGTGGAGATCTCAACGGAGAATTCCAAAGGGAAGAGAAGTAAACACGTTTTAGGGCCAAGCCAGAGTTTGTGTGAGAGGTCTGGGGGACGACGAGGCGCGCTCGTCCCGGAGATGATGCTCCGTGGCAGCAGTCTCCGTCCAGCGTTGCAGGTTTCCAGTGGGTGGCCCAGATTCAAGTCCAGTCTGGGCAGGTTTCATTGTCCAAAGGTATTTCCTGTGGAGGGGAGGCAGGGGTGTGGCTGAAAGAGTCTAAGTAAAGATAATCTGGGAAGCGGTGTAAGATCATCATGAACAGCATCGAGCCCTGGAAGGAAGCTGGGAAAAGCCAGGAGAGGAGACAGTTTGCAGTTTGGGGCTGGCACATCTGGGTCCTCTGCACTGGGACCCAGTTAAACATCACCCCCCAGAGTGAAGGGTAGGGAGGGGGCTGCAGGGTCAACCTCTCCTGGCATGTGGGGTTTTGTTTGTCCCAGCGTGCCGGATGCTGAGAAGTGAGTGACCCTGAGCTACCTGGCGTTGGGGAAGGAGCCAGAGACTGAGGACCGAGGCCAGAGGTGACTTCTTGGGCAGAGACTAGCGTCAAAAGGATCATTTACTTTTAAACCGGGCTCATTTCTCTTAAAATATGAGATTGATGCTAACTTTGTTGGCATGTGGAATCTAGTATCGGAAAGGTAAATGAACTACGAGGTCATTAAACCACTCCTTAGTGGCCAGGTCAGGCATTACCATTTCAGTGTGTATTTTGCATTGATAAATTAGGCAGCCTGTCTAATTTAGCATCTGGGTAATATCTGGAAGAATGAGTATTGGAGCATCTGTCATTGACTTCGGAAGACTATTCCACAAATCAAAAGGAAATCCTGGTTAGAAAGGATTGAGTATATTTACCACTCAGTGGTAAGGGCAAATTACTGCATTTCTGTTAATTTTAGCTCATTAATCAGTGTGATTGTGATCTTCCAACTATGACACAAAATCCCGGTGGCCTATTGCTTTAGCGTAGCTGTCCTCGCCTAGCTCCAGCAGCACTGCAACCTCACAAAGCCTTTCTGAACGTTGAGTCTTTCCATTTACCTCCATTCTCTATACCCTCAATTTTTTTTGTTACTAAAGCATATAGATCTAAACGGAAGGTTCTAGACAGACGTAGGTACCATCTTTTAATTAACTAGTTTCGCTTTGCTTTTATTAGGGAGCACAGCTGACTGGATCCAGCTGTCTGATACATCACGAAGTTATAGTAACAGGGAGGGAAGAACTGAAATACTACCAAAGAAATGATCTTCTGTTCACAATAATATTGCCAAACACAGTAATACCTTCCACTGCCATGATAGCTAATTGGGGACCGCATCGTGACCAGAGGGTTTAAAAGTGGCATAGTTTTATTTACCTTTATAACTAGCGTAATGTTTGTAAGGAAATTGAACTAAGAGAAGATTGTTGCTCTTTTTCTGAATAGCGGTGCTTCCGAAAGCATTACTCTCGCACTTTGATCAGAGCCGTTATTTTTCATTCGTGGTCTGTGCCTCCTTGTTTGAAGCCTGTTCATTTTTCTTCTAATTTTAAGATTAAATAAGGCAAAATGGAAGCTCATGTTGTTATTTAGTCTGAAAACACGGAACCTAAACATGGCTAATGAGTATAATAAATGCCGGGCTGTACCTCCCCTTGTTTGGTGTGTGTTTTATGTACAGAAGGTAGCCTAGGCTGAGTAACTGGGGTGCCAGGTTACAGATGGGGTTGTGGAATGCTGTTTGACAGCCGATTAGAGTAATCTGTCAGAAATGATGACTTAATCACCGTAACAGACGCCAAATTCCCTCGTAGAATTCCACCCAGAGTAATCTAGTTTTCCTACGATATTTTTTTTTTTTTTTGCCAGGACTAAATGGTTACGTTGCTTGTTTTTCTCCCTCTCGTATGCCACGTCCCTTTAGCACAAATGTGAATAGGTGATGTCATTATAGCCGTAATGAAAAGGCTGACTTGGAGCCTGATGAGCCGAAAGTGGATTTATAATTCTGGATCCTGTAGGTTTTTCTCCATCACTGGGTTATTAGTCTGTATGAAAAGGCTGGGAGTCGAGCAGTAATAGCTGCCTGTACCTGCCCCAGGTAACCAAGGAAGGCCGTTCTTTCCAGTATGTTCTCTTTTGAAAGGGACCCTCTTTGTCTCTGCCCTCAGAGAAACTCCTATACTGTGTACAATAATGATGATGATGATGATGATGGTTTTATTGAGCACTTACTATGCAGTCAGTGTTTTAGGCGCTTTACATGTATCGGTGGCTATTAGGAAGAAATCCTGACTTATGTCCACTGTGGCTTTTGTCCCTGACTGCAGGGATACAAGAGAAGGATAACTTATGTTTCTTTGTTGTTATCACACTCAAGTCCCCTTTTTTCCCCTTGGCTTAGATCACTTTTATAAAAATATGTCAGCAAATATTGATTGAAAGTTTTCTGTGTACCTGCCGCATTAAACTTCGCTTACTGGCGCTGCATAGAAACGCGATTTGGAATGGCACCGTGACTCCAACTGTGGATGAATGCGTAGGCTCTGCCTCCGCCGTGGAGTTCGCGTCTTCAGAAGGTAACAGTTTTCTCCAGAATTTCCAGAAGCAGTGTCCACGCAAACAGACCTTGTGTAACGCAGACAGTTGACGAAGAGCCAGGTACCAGGGCCTTCTGGTGTGACGTGTGGCTTACCTAACAATAAGTTGTCCACACTTTGATTCATTTTGTAAATTCCAACGTACATTTTTGCCCCATTCGTTTGCGAATAAACCGCAAAATGTAGGATTAGTTAATGTCGATGCATCAGAACCATTGTTTTCCTCTCACAGAATAATCGATAGCTGATCTTGCCTGCCGTCCATTGGCTTCTCATCGACATAGGCATAGAACAGAGCTGAAACCTATTTTACTAAGCGAAGTATCCCAGGAATGGATAAACAAGCACCACACGTACTCACCAGCAAGTTGGTTTCACTGATCAACACCTAAGTGGACATACAGGAACAACATTTATCAGGAGGGGGGAGGAGGGGATGGGTATATACATACATAATGAGTGTGATGTGCATGGTATGGGGGATGGTCACGCTTGAAGCTCTGGCTCGAGGGGAGGGGGCGCAAGGGCAATATACATAAACTTAACATTTGTACCCCCATAATATGCTGAAATAAAAAAAAATAGGTATACAACAGTTCAGGTAGTCACCCCATGAAGGAGCTTGTATATAGTTCCTTTAGAGCCAAATGGCGCAGGGGTTGGGGCTGAACTTCCCTGGCATGACTGTAAAGCTATGATTATTTTATCTTTCACTCATTACAGGATTTGAAACTTCCCTGCCTTTTTCACGAAGAAAACCCAAACGATAATTTTGTTCTTGGATTACTTTTTTAGAAAATGGTATGTGTGTATGAAATACACGAGGACTGTCCAGCAAGTATCCAGCCAGGTGACCCTTTCTCACTGTGTTAACAACGGCTGGATACTTTCCGGACATCCCTCGCATACACACATACGTACATGTAGACACGTATACCACACACGTCAATATGTGAGTCCCTGATTGGGAGGAAACCTGTGGATTGATGAGGTCTTTAGGTATAGTGTAGAAGAGGAAAATTATGGTAACTGTGTAGGTTCTTGGAAAGCCCAAGCTCGCAGCACAGCTGTTGTGTGGACGTGTGTGAGAGGCGGGAAGGAGCCCAGGACTTAGGCCTGGGCTGTGCCCCCGCCCGGGGACAGACCCGCCTTTGAACCCCAGCTTCTTCACATGTTTGCTGTGTGATGTGGCTACGTTACTTAACCTCTCCCCCTTGCTTCCTCTTAAGTACCAATCTCATAGGGCTGTTGTCGGAATTAAATTGGTTAACACGGCATGAAGCGCCTGTAACAACACCTAGAAAATTAAAGGCGAAGGGAAGATTTCCTCAGTTTGCACAGAAATTGCCTAAATTCTCCATTCCACTTACCGGGCATAGGCATGACCACCAAATGGGGCTTTGTCCCCGTGATAAAAGCTGGTTTTGACTGCTGTGACAAATCATTTTTGTCACCTATGTTCCTGCAGAGCTATCAGTGTATTAAGGATAGCTTAGCAAGTTTACTATACTGTTACCATAAAAAAAATAAAGAAAACGTAAAGGTTCTCGTTCAGTACTGATTGACATTCCTAGAGCTACCTCTGTTTTTTCCCCAGGACACAGAGCATAACATAGCAGGGACTGAAATGACAAAATCACTCGCCTAGAGAGGTGGGCAGATCTACCTGGCTCTGAGGGTGCCTCGCTGTGTGATAGACAATCTCTCGACAGTGCACACGGTGATTCATCTTGGGCCCGTGTGCCTCGAGGTGGTGGCAACTCTTTCGGAACACTGTTACCATTCACAAAATTTTGGGGGGACAAAGCGAGAAAGTGTAGGTGCTTTTGGTACTTCAGAGTTACTGTGTAAGCAAGATACGAAGTATTCTCCATGAATCATTTTGCATTGTCATAGAAGGAAAGAAGAATACCAGTTGGTCTTGACTGGCTGGAATCCTCTGATTTTGTCATCTGACACATAGCTCTTTTGAGAATTCACTTCTTTCCTTCCCCTCTTTTTCTGCGTTTAAATATTTTATGGACAGTAAGCCTATAATATGTGTTAGCATGGCTGCTCTCTCAAGGGGTCAGGATGGGTTTGATAATGAGATGCATGAGAGTGGCTCTGTAAAAACCCGTTCCAGGTTAAAAATGGCATGTTTTATTGAATCTCATGTTAAAGGCGGTTAACTCATCAATTGGTGATGGTTGGGGTTAAACAAGTTTCAACGTGAGCTCTCCCCTGTGGGGAGACCAGCCATGCCACCTGCCCTCAGCCCTTCCCTTCCCCCGGGTCTCTGCCTTCCAGACGAGGCCCCCGAGGACTAAGGCAGGGAGCTTTGGAGAAGCCACACTAGACGTCGCCTACCGCGGGGAGTCCAGAGAGCGCGGGTACTGAGTGCTGCTGCTCTGGGACCAGCCTCGCCGCTGTCACTGTGGCTCGAGGTGGTGAGAGCCGGCGCAGCGCCCTCTGCCTGCAGTTGCGGCACAGACTTGGGGTGATGCCTTTGCTCTGGAGGTGTAGGAAAGAGTCTCAGCTGGGCTCACCTGTGAGGCAGCGAAGGTCAGCAGAGTCGGGAGCGAGGCATGTCGGGTCCAGTCACACAGGTCAGCCCCTCTGAAGACCAGGGTGGACCCCTCAGTCCCGGGGCCCTGCGTGTATAGGGGGGGAGGAGAGGGAGTGCTGCTCACTCACTAGGGGTGGGATGAAGGGGGCTTGTTTGTGCTTCGGGGACAGACGGACACCTTCCCACCAGGGCGGCAAGGATGGAGGCCCTACGGTGCCGGAGCCTGCGTCGGAGCTGTGGGTGCACGAGCTTAGCCTTGGTGTAGGAAGGGCAGAGCGGTAGGGGCCTGTCCTCACAAAGCACCAACTTGCTGAAAGCCCGAGCAGACCCCCAAGGGAGCACACCTCGGTGTGTCGTGATGCCCTTCTCTGAGTGGTCCGCCTCGACTGTGCGCCCGATGCCGGTGGCTGACACGCAGTTGCGATGGAGACTGAACACAAGCCTCCTAAGGAACATGCTTAGCTCAGATCCCCTCCCCGCCAGGGAGGGAAGGAGGGAGTGCTTAAAATTTTCCCTTTTGTTATGTTTCAGTTGTTTTTAAACAAATTCGCCTGGAGACCAAGAAGTTAACTAGGTATCTTAATGTGTTAACTTTAGGCAAAATCTTCTGCAATAAAATTTTTAAAATTCACGTACAGTCAGAAATCGTTGAAGAAATGAATTTAGAAACGTTTCTTCATAGAAATGTAAACTCGAGGAAATACGTTAAATCATAGTTATTCCCATGATTCAACAGGATTTATTTCTAAAACTATGGCTCCCGCCATTTTTCTGGTGCAAGCTCACTGCAGCCGGAGCCTGGCAGGAGAGAACCGTAGATCTCCTGTTGTCGTTTCAGTTTTATGCAACTACAGCTGAAAACGCAAGCGACAGGCTCGTTGCTGTGTTTCATCAGGAGACGCTGTAAATGTCAGAGGCTGGTGTTTATGAGCTTCTTAGACTCATCAGACAATACAGACAGGTCATGACGGTGCAGACTACTGAGTAGTTTTTTAATTGTGTAAATTTATGGAGTACAGGTATAATTCTGTTACACGGATATATTGCGTAGCAGTGAAGTCAGTGTGCGAATATTTTTTTCAGACGTATCCAATTCTGTGTGGTTATGGAGATGCAGCTCAATTTAATTAGCACATGTCTCTTAGGAGACTCCTCGCAAAGATTCTTGAAGCTTGTGTGCTCACTTGCCATAGACAGGAGGAGGAAGTAGTCCCTGGAAACTGGCCTCAACCCTGACCCTGAGATTTCCTCGCAACTGGCCACACGTTGTGCACATTGGAATAGTGACTTCCACGTTCTCTGGGCCTTGCCCTGGTCTGCTGCTGTCACCTGGGCCTTCCATGTGTGCACAGAGCACAGCATGGAGGTGTGGCCCCAGCCACATCCGACTGTGGCAGGAGATAGACCAGGTTCCCTGGTCATGGTGGCAGCAGTGGGAAGAAGCAATTGACCTGCTGATTTTGTCTTTAGTTCTTGAGAAAGATGCTGGGGGTGTGACCTCTGTCTACCAGTCCTGGTGCCCAGGGCAGTTTAATTCAGGGTTGAGTAGACGAACATTGTTTCCTTCCTACTTGAAATTCTCCCACCCTGAATATATCCCTCAGTGTTAGTCTTATTATGCTTTTTAGGTATTTTGGTTTTGGCCAGTGATCTTTGACTACTCCTGTTGCTTCCTCTGCTGGTTGGAACGTCATGTCGTCATTCTTTAGCAACACTGTGGCCTCTTTTCTTACCGTGTGCCTTCAAATATTCTGCTCCCTTCCCTGAACGCCCTTCCTGCATCTTGGGAGTTCATTCCATCAGGAATGAACTCCAAACACTGCGTCATCTGAGACGCCTTCTCTGGTGCATCCTTCCTCAGTCTGTGTCGGGTGTGTCTCCTCTGCGTTCCCACTGCAGGGCTCAGCACACTTGGTGTCACACCGTGGGACCTGGCTGCTGTATCTGCCCCTGCAACTACATGACAGGCTGCGTCGTGATGAGAACTCTTCCTCATCGTGCTGTTCTGAGCATCAAACATCGTCCGGTAAAAGCAGAAACAAGTGAAGAAATGAGCAGTCCTAACGTCATTCTAGATCAAACCTTTGAAACCATTTCTGTTAGGGGAAAACTCCCCTTTTTATAACTTGAAACTTTAAACTGGGAAGCCCACTCTTTTCGTAAGATCTTCCCTGCTCCACTCAAGAAACCTCCCAAAGTTGTCAGAATCGTGAGATTTTTGAGGACGTGAAACAACATTGTGAGAACAACTCCTCCAAACCGTTTTTTGTCTTCCTTGACATTTACATCTTGTATCTGATCAGAAATTTGTAACTCAGATGAACTGTTCATGATAATGAGCCGTTCTTAATACAGTACTGATTGAACACCTTTGTCTAGGAAGGTCACAGTGCTTTGCATACATTATCTAAATTGTCTTCAGGATGTACCTGGAGTAGGGTGACCACCCATTCAGAAGTCACCATGGTCTGACAATTCAGATCTCAGCGAAGTTGATTTTTTTCCCTCACTGAGCCTGGGAAAGACCAAGACAAAGTCCAAGTCTGCGGTGGCCTTAGCTGCGTTCTGACTACCGCTGGTACTTCCTGAGCCTTCCGAATAGTCCTAGGGCAGAAACTGAGCTCATTCTCTCGGCAGCTGCAAGAAAACCAAGAGTCGAGTGTTAGTGTGACACTAGCCGTAAAGCCACAGAGATAAAGTGAGAGTTTGGAGGGAGGGAGGTTTCCTTTCCTCTGGGGGGATATCACAGGCGTGTTCAGGGAGCAAAGCCTGCAGTTCTTAACTGAAGGCTCAGACGACCAGGTCCCACGGTGGACGTTTTGGGGCGAAGCAGTGTGGTCTGGAGTCATCACTGGGATAAAGGTGGGGGGATTAGATTTCTGATCCCGACTCTGTCATTAGCTAGCTGTGTCCTTTGCCACGTCGCTCGTTCCCTTCAGACATGGAGACAGAGAACGTGGCACTCCGTGGCCGCCAGGGCCCTTGAGAGCCTAAGAGTGATTCTGTCCCTTGCGGCTCTCACGTCTCCCACTGCGGTCCCCCAGGGACCCCGCAGGTGCATTTGAAGGCACTCTCTGTGCTCCTCTTCCTGCCTCCCTTCCGCTGTCTGTCACCATGTTTATGTCTCTGTGTGTTACGCCCTGCTGGGCTGCGAGCTCCCTGAGGACAGGAGCCCCATTCATTCCATCGGAGTCCTCTGCGTGTCTAGGTGCACCTGCCGCCTCTCCTCCACAACCTGTGACTCTTGTCTGACTGTCGCCAGCAGATTAACGTGTCTGCGTCTCTCCTGTCTTGAAAGTTGCTGCCTCCGCCCTCCCGTCTGCCCCATGGCGGTAAACAGGCGTCTTCACTCACCACGTCCACCGCCATCCTCCCTGCAGTCGGGTGTCCTTGCCCCGCCGCTTTGCATACATTCCCTGTAGAGTTTTCAACCACCAAGCCACACGGGTACCGTGGCACGCTCATCGTGGCCCCTCGTCACACCTGCTCGGAAACGCTCCTCTCGTGGCTCCCCCTGACCCTGGCTGTGCTCAGTCCTCCTCGGACTCCTATGTCCTGATGTCCCCTCGGTTCCGTCCTTGGCCCTTCCCAGCTGCCTTCCCTGCCTGACAGAGCCCTGGCCCCTCTCGAGCCCGAGCCCCTCATTTCCTGCTCCCTGCACCCACGGTCCCCACGTCTTCCCTCTTTGGGCAGTGACCCCGTCACAGCCCACCACGTCGTCCAGGGCTGCAGTTCTCCTCCCTCAGCCCCACGACCAGCCGGTCACCACTGAGTTCAGACCTTCATCAGTGTCAGATGAGCCATTTGCAGTAGCCCCTGAACTGTTCCCTCCTCCTGTGTCTGCTCTGTGAGCCGCCCCCACGTTGTAGCCAAAACTGACTTCTCTGGAACACGGATGTCCATCTTGTTGCCTTTGCTACTTCAGTCTTGCATACCTGACCCTGTACCTGAGACAGATCTTTGTTCCATTCGCTCGCAAGGCCCCCTCTGAGCGCCGCCTTCCCCGCTCACATCTGGGGCTCCACGGGTAAAAAGGACCCGTGCCCTTTCCCCCCACCGCGTCCTTGCGTGGGATGTCCCACGAGTCTCACGTGCCAGACCCCCTTCCTATGTTGGCAGGTCCGGGGACTCAAACCAGAGGTCACTCTCGCTGGGAGCCTCAGCTTTCGCCGCCAGGCAGAGTCAGGGCCCCTGGACTCCCGCACGCCTTGTCCTGCCTCCTGCCTCGCCTTGTCCAGGTACTTCCTGGGTTGCTCGGCTGGCTCTCGGCAGCAGCGCGTCCCCCCCCCATGTAGTGAGACCTGAAGGGACAGAGCGTCTTCTGTGGGCTTTTGTTTGCCGTCATTGTCCTGGAGCCTGACGCGCCGTGGCCGTGTCTCGCGCAGTTGCTGAGCAGGGGAAGACGTGCTGGAACGCAGCTTGCTCGGCGCCTCTGTCCAACATCCCCAAACCGGGCTTTTGTCCCTCTCCCCTTACCATGGGAAGGAGGTCCGATTGCTCAGCCCAAATCAGGGGTTTCCACAGTTTCCTTCTGCCTGAGTTTTAAGGTGTATATTCCACTCTCATCTGGAAAGACGGTCCACTCACCCCTAAGCACGGTAGCCTCCCACCCGCACAGACTGGGCGCGTTCGTGAATGCCGGGGGAGTGCTGAGACCCCGGTCTCAAGGCCTGTGCGCTGTGCATAAAGCATCTTGCCTTCTGGGAGAAACGCGGCAGCTCTGTCACTCAGCCTCCTGTCCCTCGATGGTCCACCCTCTCTTCTCTTCCTCTTCCGTCTCCAAGACGCCGACAGGCGTTGGGTGCACATGGTCCTGCCTGTCTGGCGCTGATTGCCCATCATATCCCTGCCGGAGCCGAGTACCATTCGCCTTTCATTTAAATCAGATGAAACCCAGCCCTGTGGCTTGCGAGTGCTGGAAGTCCACTGGGGAAATTAAAGGTTCCGGGAGAAAACGGGACCCATTATGATAAAAGCATTTGCACAGCCAGCGATTCCATCCACCCTGTGGCTTCCGTGTTCCTTGGGGTGTGATGAAATAGGAAGCAAGAGGACCTTGGAAAGTAGCTTGAGGGGTTTATTTTAATTGGAAATGGTGGCGCTCTGTGCTCGGGGCCAGCTCAGTGGAGGGCGCCATGTGAGAGCGTCCGGGTTCAGGACCTCGTCCCCACCGCTTGAAGTTCTTTCTACCCCTGCATGTGCACGGGACGTGATCTCGAGGTCCGCGTCTTCCGCCCGCTTGCCTGCCTTCTCTCTGTGTGTCCTTCCGTCCGTCGGTGGCTCTGCACTCCTAGACTTTCATTAGCACTTAACGAAAACTGTATACCGGCACCTGAGCCAGTCAACTGCTGGACCTTCAAAATATTTATGAGACCGGAAAAACCCATGTGACAGACGTAGCATGGCCAGAAGAGGAGCAAAGACAATCTGCATTTAAATTTGTAATGATATGATAACCATAACCTGAATTTTTTTTCCAGCGCATTTTAGGCTCTGCTTATGAAGCACACGCAGTTTCTCATTTAATTCTCACAGCCCTGCTATACAGGGGTCATCCGCATCTCACAGATGAGGAGGTTGAAGCTCAGAGAGGTTAAGGCATTTGCCCAGGATAACACAGCTATAATGAATGGCAGAACCAGAATTACCTGTAAGGGAGATGCAGAGTCTATGTTGAGTGGCAGAACCAGGTTTCAAACTCGTCCAGACTCCAAAGCCCAAGCTTTTAAATACATACTGGGTTCCAGGGCCCCGTGGCTTAAAAGGGTTAGATTCCTGAACGTAAAACACAGGCTTGCTTTTCGATGCAGTTAATTTTACCTGGGAGAAGTTGTATGATTATTTATGTACCCCTGAAACGATATCAGTACGCACGTTGCTTCGGATTTCTGAGACTGTGTTCCCAGTTGTTCAATCTGCCTTTACTGTCTCGCTTTTGTGTTTTTAGATGCATCATCCCATTCAGATGAAACCTGCAGATAGTGAAAAGTCAAACGGTAGGTGGTGACCAACTGTCTCCTTTAATAACGTTTGCCGCTTTACATGGAAGCGTCGGGCGGGGGAGGGAAGAGCCAGCCCAGCTGCTTTTGCTCTTGGGGGGCGGAGAGCACTGCTCGGGGAGCCTTCCGCCGTGCCCGCGGAAATGGAGAAGCGCACACGCCTCTGCCCTGTCTCACTAATCTCTGTTGTAAAGACCTGTGAGACTGTGACCAGGAATGCGTTCCATGTCCCTCTGTTTATGGTTTGCCCTGTGTAGTGGCCCTATGGCTCTCGTGTCCCCAACAGAGCAACGTGGGGACACCTGATGGGGGTGGGGGCGGACACAAGCAGGACAGGAACTGCCCATGAAGGATTCGGCTACCGCCGTCTTCTTTCTTCTTTCTTTTCTTTGTCTTTCTGTTTGTTCCTCTTGGACTTGGAGACTATCTCATTGCACTGTTCTCTAAATTGTGCTGAAGCATTTGCATCAGAATTCATTCAGAGTTCAGTCTGCTGATTAAATAAACGTACACTTGGTGCAAAAATATGCATTTGATGAGGTCCGTGAAATAATTGAGATTTGCCTCTCCAAGACACGAGAGAGTTGATAGCCACGTTTCTCTCTCTCAAGTTTTTGCTTCCATTTCTACAAGCCTTCTGTCCCTGTTTTGTTCTTTTAATTTACTGAAATGTATGTTAAAAGAATCATCTTCCTTCTTAGACCGGAGAGCCAGGTCTGTCCCACAAGACTGGCATAATCAGCACCGTTTCCTTCCAACAGGCAGTTTTGCACCTCATTAATTAGTAATCAGGGCAGAAGCCATGCACTTAGAGATCTGCATATCTGCAAATGTAAATTATGATTGGGCTCTGAATCTCTCCACAAGGTATTTTTTGCTAATTGTAGTGCATTCCATTTTCTGACTCCTCCACAGACTACAAAGTTTTCAAGAAAATTCCGAGTCATAGCCTGGTGCTGCCAGCACTTGCTTTGTCAGAGCCTTCCTCTCTCAGCGGGGCACAGTAGCGAGCACCTATAGTCCCAGCCACTCAGAGGCTGAGGTGGGAGGATCACTTGAGCCCAGGAGTTCAAGGCCAGCCTGGGCAACATAGTGAGACCCCACCCCTGTATAAATAAGTGAAGATTTAAAAAAAAGTTTTACTCTGGGCATAGACTTTGGTGCTTTAGCCACTGTCTTCTCCTGGCCTTGTACTTTCCTTGGGGTTAATTCCCCCCCCCCTTTTTTTTTAGACTGCTTAATCACAAACATGGCATTTAGTGTCAGAAGTTCTAAAATGTGCTGCCACTTCGTTGTGGGACTGTGACCGAGTCACTTCACACCTGTATTCAGTGATTTGTTGACGACTTGCTGTGTGCCAGGCACGTTGCTAGGGGCTGGGCCTGCAGCAATGAATGAAAGAAGGAAGAAGAAGAAAAGATGACAAGAGCCCATGTCTCTGACCTCATGGAACTTACATTCGGTCTCCTGACTTAAGTATCTAGAAGTCACTTCAACACCGGACTTCAGTGTCCTTTTTCTTAAAATGGGGTTAATGGTAACGGCCTCACGCAGGTTGACCTTTTCCCCCCAAGACTCAAATGAGGTGTGTGTGTAACCGTAGAGCATGTCTGTGAAACGTTGATTCCTGTCCTCACCCAGAGGTGGTGCCCTGGCTCTTTGGGGTTCTTCGTTGAGCGTGCCTACCTGTGTAGACAGCCATTCTAGCTGTGCTGACTTCAGGCCTTTTGCCGTGGAGGTGCCTGCTGCAGTCTGTTGAGTTCCTCACTGGGGGAGAGGAGAGGTGATTTTCTGTTTGTGGGATGAATCCTGTCAATACAGATCACCTTGGAGCTCCTGGCCGCCAAGAGATGCTCCCTGTCCTTTGGCCCCATAATTCGCTAAACCGTGTCAGGACAAGGACCATGGAGTGCAAGTCTCTGGAAAAGGCTATGTCTCATTTTCTGAACCTGAGGTTGTGGTTATAAAAACATGACAAGTTAGAGAACTGAGTCAAAAGCGTGTGACCCGAGATGCCCCGCTTTTGTCCTTTCGTGTGTTCCTCGGTGTAGGCATGTACCCAGGCTTAGAGAATCCTCCCCACGGGTGGGCTGCTGGGAGCACTCAGAGCGCTTTGTTGCTTTTTCTGTCCAGTGTCTACTCTGGACGCTGAGGATAATGTTTGCTTTGGGTCTAGAACCACACCAACAGAATTATCTTGGATGCACCCAGTTTTGCATGATCTCAGAAGCCAAGTGGGACTGGGCACCATTATCACTGGGATGAGAGAGTAGCTAAAAATACCATTTTTCGAGAAGCAGCATGAGGTAGTGGTTAAGAACTGTGTTGAGAAGCCTGGATGTGGCTCCTTGCTCTGCACGGGTTGCTGTGTCCTTGGGCGGGTTACTGACCCTCCCTCAGCCTCAGTGTCTCCAGCCGGAAGAGGGACTGCCGGGGTGTAGACTGGACTCTTTTTGTAATGCCTGCCTTATGGGGTTGTTAGAGGGTTATGTCAGTTCACATCGTAACGAGCTTAGCGTGGTACCTGGCGCAGAGTAAATACGCAGTGTGCTACATTATGCTAAGTCAGCAGCGTCATTCCACCAGCTGAGGCAGCCGTTCCAGAGTGTTCTGAGCAGCGGAGGCTGGCGTGGCCAGGCTTGGGCTGTTCATACCAAAGCATAGATCTGTACGTATGAATGAAAACCCCCAAACCTTCTAGCTGGGCCAGTTCTCCCTTTGCTTTGTAGATTGACCTTCATTTTCATTTTCTAAATTTCCAGTAAGAAAAGTCAAAAAGTTTAAATGGGCTGAAAGCTGCTTTTTAATGGGCTCTTCTTTCTGGAGGCTCAAATGCAACCTCAGCTTGCATAGACATGAACAGGTTTCAGGGTTCTCTGTGGACCTGATTGAGGAATCAGGAGAAATGTATAATTTTCCAAAGCAAGTGATAAAAGCTGCAAGCCTTTCCTGGTTTCACGTGGCATTTTTGACAGGTAAGCATAGTTTCCAAAGCTCAGAGAGCACAAAGATTTCTGTGACTCGGGTGCTCTAAATAGCTCCCGTGGTTGTGAAGGAAGTATAACGAGCTCTAATTGCACTCTTATTGAGTTTGCTGACATTTATGGATAGCACAAAGGACGCGTCACAGTCAGACAGTCACTGTCTCCGTTATCAGTGTGCTCAGATTTCTGAAACTTTGCATTTGCTGAGCAAGAAAGGGCTGCTAATCACAGATTAATTAGTGACGGACAGATGAATTCCAGCAAAGCAGTCACCCTTGGAAGCCTTCGCCCATGTAGAGATTCTGACAAATCGAGCCTCTGCGCTGAGCCTGGAAATGCTACGATGCCCTCAGATCAGCGCTGCACCTTGGGATTTTCCTGAACAGGCTTCCCAAACCTCCGGGGTCCACCGGCTCTGATGAAGCTGCAGCCTCTGGCACATCTCCGCGACGTGCTGTGCGAGGTTATTTCCTGTCCGTGGGCTCCTGCTGTGCCAGGTGTCCAAAAGAGAAAAAAAAATCCCACTCTGGATAAGCAATGAAATGCTGAGACTGTTAAGAAGAGCACGTAGAATAAATGCCCAGCTTTCACCAGAATCCAGCGTTTTTGTTATTTCTCCACTGCAGACAGTTGAGTGGTGGTACGGGAGGGGCATTTGTGTTTGGGCTGGTTTGCACTGGTGCCCAAATTTGAGGATTTGGGCACCAGTGCAAACCAGCCCAAACACAATTTTTCTGTTTCATTCCAAATATGCCGCCCAGCTTTTGCTTCTCTGTTGCTATGCCGAAAAGGGTACCAGCTGAGCAAGGCTGAAAATTAAAAGCAGTTGCTGAAGCTGGCCTGGCAGTGAGTGATCAGAACAGCACGGAGGTCGCGGTGGCTCTGCGCTGGGGTCCCAGGGGTGGAGCCAGCGTTCTCCCTCACTCTTCCTGTTGCAAGGAGGATTGTTTTCACGCTGCAGACAGAGCGTTAATCCATCCTGGCTTGACCCTCCAACCTCACGGTTTGCTGGGGGTCCTTAAAGCCTAGAATCCAGAAATGCCGCTTATGCCACCGTCTCTCTTTCTCAAGGCCTCCAAAGCCTGCAGTGTCCGGGTGTCAAGTTCAGAGCTAGCAGGAATCAAGATCACTAAGCATCGTCACCCGGGGAGGGCGAAGGCCTGCAAAGCTGCCATAGCGATGGGAATCGCAGGGTGTTCCCAGCCAGTCGCTTTCTGATTTACTGGAAAACGAAGAAGTAATTTTGAAATTCAAAGTGGAGAGACTCACAGATTTGGAGGCAGTAATTAAATGCCATATGTTAGCACTAACACATCGAAAAGTTGTTAATTAATTCAGGCAGCCCCGAATCCAGGTGTGACTTTGACAGATTGTACACCCGGGTGTTAGCACAGACTCACAATTAGGGATTTTTTAAAACTGAAGTTTCCATTCCCCTAACTTTAAAAAGTCACCCCTTGTACTTAAAGGATTAATAACCCTTTCTCATTATACTGTGGAAGGAGAACTCCAAATGGCCCCTGGCATGGACCCCTTTCAGTTCTGTTGCCGTCATTATCGACGGAGGGGACCCCATCTACGCAGTGCTTGGTGCATAAAAGTATTTCCCCACATTCGTTCACGGGCTCTCCTAGAGGAAAATGACTTTTCCCCTAGAGGGCAAGGACCTTATTTTTTAATTATTTTTAATTATTTTTTTTTACTCTCCTTAACCACCGATAGAGTACAATAAACATAAATTCATTTAAGTAATTGACATTCTTATAGATGAAAAAAATAAGTGAGAGCCGGGCGTAGTGACACATGCCCATAATCCCAGCACTTTGGGAGGCTGAGGTGAGAGGTTCACTTGAGACCCGCCTGGGCAATATAGCAAGACCCCATCTCTACAAAAAAAATTTTTTTAATTAGTAGGTTATGGTGGCACCTCTAGTCCCAGCTACTTGGGAGGCTGAGGCAGGAGGACGATTTGAGCCAGGAGTTCAAGGCTATAGTGAGCTGTGATTGCACCACTGCAGTTCAGCCTGGATGACAGAGCAAGACCCTGTCTATATTTTTAAAAAAAGAAAAGGAAAGAGAGAAAAGAGAAAGAAAAGAAAGAAAAAGTAAGATACTAAGTGCCTATAAATACTTAGGAAAAAGTCATCAAAAATTGATGAAAAAGTTAAGTGAATTCAAGATAACTGTATTTATTTAGAATGTTTACAAAGCTGTTAGGGATCCTTAGAACGGGAATCCTGGGAATAAATTTTATGAATAAATTTTCACTGGAAAATCAAGAAAACTCGACAGGGAAGCTGGATATGTTTAATCATCTGCATTTGCCACTAAAGCAAACAGAGCCCAACTGGAAACCACGGAGCAGCTCCGGCTGCTGAGACGCTCGTGTCCGGCGCTCGTTCAGGGGCACCCGCGAGCGCCATCAGCCCTCACACGCACGCAGAGACAGGAATTAGTGTCCCGAACCGCAGACAGGTGATGCAGGTTCACATTTTTTTATTAGCTAATACTTGTTATTTTAAAAAGTGAGAATTACGGTTGCCCGGCTGAGTTTACCTTAGCAATGGCTAAAAGTCATGATTTCTTAATGAGTGGTTTCTATTTTCTTAATATTCATCTTAGGAAAAAACCATTTTTAAGCTTACTCAAGAATTGCATGTTTAACTTACTATCTCCCTGAAACTCAAAACCTGCAAATTGTTATAGCTAAATACCATAATTACAGGTTTACCAGTGAAACCAAGGACAAAGTGGGAATTTTTCATGTGCTTTTGTTTAAAAGCACTAAAACCAGAATCTTCAGGGTAAGATACAACAGGGTTTTACTTTCAATACAGAGATGCCAGCCAGGGTTTGCTAGAGGTCGGAGTTGCAGAGAGAGAGGGAAGGAGGAGTCTGGAAGTTTCCCCTCCCTACTCTATCCCATCTCAATAGTTCCATCCCCTTTCTCTTCCAGGGAATAATGCCACATCCTCCTGGTGCATGTCCTACCAGAACCTTCCTGTGCTGAGGAGCTCAGGCACCCCAGAGAGCCTGCGGGCGTCCTGGTCTTGGAGCCGTAGAGGCTCCATCCTGCAGCGAGCTCGCGCCCAGGGGACCCCTGGTTTCTGCAGCTTAGCCCAGCGCTGCCCGTGACTTGCCAGGCTTTGCCAGGTCACAGTGGACCAGTGGTACTTGACATTAACATAATGAAGGGAGGAAGAAGAACTTCAGTTGGAAGTTCTTCATCACGTACAGGAGGTCAGGTCCTCAGCACCCTCCCTCCCTGGAATCAGAGCCCGCGGTGCCTGTGGCCACGTCTGCTTTGCATCTCAGCACAAGCCCTGGCCGCTGGCCGCTGCTGTGCTTACGTGTGAGCCCCTTCCATGCAGAGGCAGCAGAACACGGCGTGTGGTGCCCTCAAGTCAGGACATTCTCCCCCGTCGCCCACACACAGTCCCCACATGTCCGTGACTCTGTACCCGCCTGCAGAGGACCCCCTCCCCCTCCCCCGTCATCCACACGTGCTTGTGTGGCTTAGTCCGTCATGAATTCCACAGCCTCCGTCAAGCCCCTCTTAAGCACTTTGGTGCACGATCCGTAGTTTCCGAGTATTGTAGAGTTGGGGTCTCCAACCTATGTTCCTTGGAGCCCTCAAGTTTCTCCGCCTTGCCTTCCAAGCGTGGAGAGAGACTGGGTGGAGGGGACTCCGCACCCTCTCCCACACCCCTGCCCCAGGTGCACGGGTAGCTCTCCATTGCCAGGAAGAGAATAGTGCTTAAACCTTCATTTCACAGAAGACAAAACTGAGGTCCTCAGAGGTCAGCTGGCTGGCTGATTCTGCAAGGTCATGCATCAGATGAAGGGCAACTTTCCTCGCGAGCCCCATCTCCTCCTCTGAACTTGGAGAAGCACATGGGGAGGTATAAGCTGAAGGCACCCAGGCAGGTCCCTCCCCTGTGGGCTTGGGGACCTGTTTTAGGGACAAAACATCCCTCACGTCTCTTCCAGCCCGAGATTCTATGAGAAGGAGCTTTCAGCTGTGGCTTTTAGGCCCTTCAGAGCTGCGCTGTCCCATATAGCAGTCACATGTGGCTTTTTAAATTAAATTACATTTAAAAATTACTTCTTCGGTCACACCAGCCCCTTCTAAGTGCTCAGTTGCCACACGTGGCTTTAGCTTCTGTGTGTGGCAGCTCAGGTGTGGGTGGCACCGCTGCGGAGGCAACTGCCACGTGACATCACCACTTCCTGGGTACACCTGCCCAGCTCCCAGAGGACACAGACCATGTATTTTAACTTGGCTTCCAGAAGCAGCTGGCCCCAGTAAGTCCAGAATAAGGAAGAGCTTGCTGGTTAAATGAAAATGAGACTCTCACTGTCCAGGGAAGGGATATAAAGGAGACAGAAATAAAAGCCAGTTAAATAGCAATGACAAGATTATAATACAGATGTAAAACAAAGGTTTGTACACACACAAGTGACTTAAGGCAAAGCCCTTCCCCTGAGGTGCAGTGGGCTGTGGTTTCTTTTTTTTTGTTGTTTGTTTGTTTGTTTTTTAATTTTCAGAAACAGGTTGAAATGAAACGGTGGAAAATAAGCAGGACTTATCCCCGCGGGTGTCTGCGATGTCCTGACAAAAGGCATCTCTCCTAAAAAAGGCTTTCAACATTGTCCTGAAGTCAGTTCTAAGCTTGCCTTCCATGCCACATGTAGGTCATGTATCTCAAGCAGAGAAGTGTGCAGATTTCGAGGAGAATCGTCCAGGTCATCTGAGGACCTGCCCTGTCTTTCCCTGCTGTCAGGGTCCAGGGTGTGATTTGCACGTTGTCATCACGATTCCCCCAGTGCGTCAGAGTTCAGCAGGAATCCTGCCCCCCCCCCCCGGGGTGAGAAGAGTGTGGGTCCCTCCTGGTTCTTCCACGCCGGGGGCAAGCGTGGGCTGGTCGGAGGCGCTTCTCCAGTGGCAGCAGCCGGCTCTCCTCTCTGGGACTGGCTGGTCACAACCAGGCGCGGGGACGGATCGGCGCTGCAGAGCCCAGGCCGTGGGAAGGAAGTGCTGCCCTTGCTCTCCAGAGAAACGAGCTCTCCTGCTCTCTAGTTCTGGTCTAGATCGGTGGAGATAGGGCTGCTTGGATTGGGGAAGAAAAGTGTCGTCGTCTTTCCTGGAAAGTCTCGTGACGTTTATTCCTGTTGCATCCCCTCCACTCCTATTGTGCTTCTTCCCCTGGCCTTTCTCTTTGTCTGTCACTTGAGTTAAAAGAACACCTACAAAACACCGAAATTACAATTTGTATCCAGAAATATCTCTACGCAGCAGCAGTGGGTTAGCACAAGTGCTTCAAAATCATAGTAAACACATCGCTGTGAGTTTCTGAATGGGGGACTGCTGTTAGTCCCTGTGCCCCATTAAGATGTTTTATTGGTCATCACAAGTGCGCAGAGAGATGAAACGAGGGAGGGCCAGGCGGGAGGGAGGGGCGAGGCCGGGCGTGCGGCAGCAGGAGGGCGGGCTGGGAGGGAGCCTCGGTCTCACGTGGCCGGGACCTGTTTGCCTGGGGTAATGAAGCATTGATTACAAGAAAAAAGATAAAATGGCCTCTGCTCATTCATTATTTTTATCTCCTAGCCGTGGAAGACAGAAAATTGTTCATAGGAATGGTTTCGAAGAAGTGTAACGAGAATGATATCAGGGTGATGTTCTCTCCGTTTGGCCAGATAGAAGAATGCCGGATCCTCCGGGGGCCGGACGGGCTGAGTCGAGGTGAGTGTGCTGTCTAGAAAGCCCCTCTCCTCCCGTGCTGATTGGAACTCTGTGTCACAGTCCAGGTAGCCGTAGGTACTGCGTCCAGCAAGAGGCCGCCCAGTAATACGTCCCCTGTGATCAACTTGAACTTTTCACCGTGGCCGAAATGATCACCTTTTATTTCTGAAGTTGAGAAGGTCTTAGTGCCAACATATTAGCTTAGGTTGTCACTGTCATGTGGAAAGCGGACAGGCTGCCTTGCCGGACACATCCCTTTTCATCTCAGATGGAAGCTGATTTTGGGGGGCAGGGCAGAGACGTGGAGGACGAGAAAGGATATTTGTTGTTTCCATCTCAGTCTTCCGGCTTTCTGCCCATGCCTGGAGGAAGCGTTAAGAGCGTGTCCTCTTCTCAGTGACAGAGACCGAGAAGAGAGCGTCAGTGTTCACCCGCAGCGCAGAGCAGACACGGACTCGCAGACACCGGGCCTGCCTGGGGGTATTCGAGTTTTATTTCAAAGAGCGAAACTCCTGGTGTCCCGAGCCCAGGGCGTTCTTTAAGTGACAGAAAATGACTTCTTCTTGAAGAAGATTGTAGGTTCTTCTTTGCCGCCATGATAGATGCAGAAGGTGCAGCTCAGAGCCTTGATGGAAACTGGTGTTTTTGCAAGCGGCTACACAGAAGGGTTTGGAAATAACTCTTCTCTTTCCACATCGGCCTCCCACTTTGACAGTGCCGCACGCCTCTTTGCTTGAACCACTGGTAACGGTCGACACTGAGCGTAAACGGTGTCTGCCTGCAGTTCCCCGAACCCAGCCAAGGTGCAGGTGTACGTGCAAAACACATTTCTCAGTTCTTGTAAGAAATACATATTTTTGCAGCGTGAAGAGGTTTTCATTCTGTTATTACTGCAGTTAGCCAGTGCAGTTTATACGGGGCTGATTAGAAACTTAGTTTCATTCTCAGTCTCTGGTTCTGGGCCAACACTGACACCCTAAACCACATGTTGAAAGACTGGGTCCTAAGTTTCAAAGCACTAATTCTCACCCATCTCACTAGTGTTACGTGATTTCGGCACCATGTGAGGCAGAACATTTGTTTTTTTGGTTTTTAGACACGGAGCTTCATAATGTCAGCTGTTAGAATTGAAGGCCCAGAGAACAAAAGTTCCACCTACAGCCACCCCCAGCGCCCCAGAGTGGAGGTAGTCTAGGAAAACCGGCAGGCGGTGGAACAATGCCAAGCTGTGATTCCTGCGTTTTCTTCTGAAGGTGGTTAAAAAAAAAAAAAGGGAGGGCGGTATGGAAATCACACTTTATGCATTCTCTGACAATTCCAAAATTCTCGTTACGTAACAACCACTTAAAAGATGTGATGCTCTAAACGCTGAAGGAGATGGGATACTGAGTGGGATCCCTGAATAGCAGGTGCCGGGCCTGGGGGGCGCATCTGCAGCTTTTCACCCGGGCCACCACCGGGGGCGAGCCCGACAGTCCAATGTTAGACGACTGCACGACTTCTGGCTCCCGGACAGCCTCCCCAGCAGGAGGCTCCTGGGAGTGCCGGCCTGGCAGTTCAAGCCAGGAGAGCGTCCTGTCACTGCTGGTCATCTGGTTCTCCTGCAGCTGGGACACACGGATGCCTACGCAGGCAGACGAGCCGGGAGAGAGACGAGCGTGGGAAAAGGCACTGTGGCTAAATGAAGAACACAACATGTCCAAAGACGTGATAATGTTTTTGTAATCCCTCTTCTGCTGCCAGTGGAGTAATTAGAATCCCCATTATCGCCTGTTGTTATTCTCAGTCACACTGCCGTGTTGTCATTGCATTTTTCATTCCCCAAGGTGTAGCACGGAGAAAAGACTAAAGGAAAGCCCTCAAAGTAATCACAGTGAAATTTACAGTGGCTTAGAGGTCGGTGAACCCAGAACTCCCACTGAAATGAAACGAACCTTAGGAACCTTAGTCATTTCATTTTCCTACCTCTATCCCTCAGTTTTCCCGTTTGTAAATGACAACAGGAAAGATACCTGCCCGTTTATCTTGTAGGGAGTCACTAGTTAGCGATGGGGTAGCGTTTTGTCTGAGCATGTATCTGCATGGGGCGGTGCAGAGACCCCGATTGCCAGGTTTGAATGCTGGCCTGGTCTCTGAGTGGCCTGGCCGGCTCATGAAGCGGCTGTCCATCTCCCTCCCTCCATCTGTCCCATGGGGACAACAGTGCAGACTGCAGCGTCCAGGGCTCCTTGAGCCCACGCTGGTTATTTCTGCAGATCAGATCGTACAGCAGCTAGAACTTCCATGGGAAAGAGCAGGACACACAGTACTTAACACGAGAACGTGGCTAATTTGATCTTTCATTTAGTTGATTAACCACACTTGACACCAGATGGAGCCTGTTGGTGAAACAGGTTATGGGAGCCCCGTCCTCAGTATTTCATGCAAATGCTGGCTCGGTGTGAGAAGGAGAATACTGCTCCCTCCCCACCTTTTTTTCCCCAACAGAGAACTCATTTCTGGTGAACTGAGGAGAATTCCCTATTACAAAAAAAAAAAACTCATTTATAACCATTTGTTCTGAAATATAAAGACAGTGGTACGGTTTTGAATTAGCAGGACCCAGGGATTCCTGGCTGCAGGGGCCTCCGCCTGAATCAGTGCATTTGTTAAAAGAACAATTCTTTCATGCTGCTATTTTGCTTTTATTGAAGAATTACAGTTTCCAATGGAATATTAATAAACGTCTCCCATTAGTGGCACTTGGGATAAAGCGTTTCTGTTCTCAGTGGCTATTACTGGCTCAGCTATTTGAAAAATAAATAAAAATTAAGTGAAACGAAGGCTCGGCTTCTCTGAAAAGTACCTTCTAATGTAAAAGTCAGGGTATAGTATAAACTGTTCAGTAAGAAAGTTTTTAAATGAAACTGTTTGATGATGAGGGAGAGGTGCAGCTGAGTGGTTCAGTTTTCTCTTCCTGCCTTTGCCCAGTTCACCTACAGGAATGAAGACAGAGGAGGTGGTTAATGGAGCTGGCTCCCCCACAGGTTTCTAGTGCCGCTTCATCTCTGCCACATCAGTAGTTTTAGTTCCTCCCTGGAAGGCTCCTTGGCCCAGTCCTCCGATTGCATTAGAGGTGCACCGCCAGGGCTGGCGGGACCCACAGCTGTGCCAATCAGACCTCGCTACACTTGCAGTTAGAATCATTGTTTGTCTTTAAAAAGTCAAGATCTACCTGTTGGCAAGAAAAAATACTTTTGAAGTCCCATTATTACTCATGGCACCAGCCTGTGTTCCAGGACAGACACCCTCAGGAAGTTGTCATGACTCTCTACATGGAAAGCACCTAGCACCTGCCAAGCACCTGAAGCTACTCAACACATACTAGCGTTCTTCCTCACTGGAGGCAGCACGCTCACATCTAAGTATGCATTTCCATCTCTTTGGGGCCAGTAACTCATTCTGCCATCTAATTTGGAAGACGTGGTTTGAGATGCTTTCGAGCAACTTGATGATACAGAGTGCCGTGCAGCAGCAGCTCAGCCCCTGGCGCCTGCTGTACTCGGTGCACCGGGAGCCCACACATGGCCATTCAAATGAGATGTTTGCTCTCAAAAGCAGAGCTTGTGGCTTCTAAGCCAAATGTACTTATTTGACTGTGTCACCTTAGCATGTCAATTTCCTTAAAATACACACAGAATGGGCTGTTTAGGTACAGCGGGCGGGGTTTTCTGTACCAGGGCAGTTGAGTATCTGTGACCTGGAGACAATGAAGGAGTTTATTTCATTTTTCTTTCCCCACAAACTGGAGTCAGATCTTCACTGCCATTTAAGGTAACTTTCTGCTTGTTTAAGAATATTCCAGCTGTGTTTACGGTGTTCCAACATTCCCCTGCCAAAACCTTTGACAAATGAATTGGCAGTATTTTCAGGGATTTTGGAGAGCACAGACTGGACTTAGCCATTAAATCCTCATTTGTTTTTGTCGTATCTGATCAGGATATGGGAATAAGGCTTTTGACGATTAAAACATGGACGTAGGGAGGACTCACTTCTGATCCCATTTTAGCTCTGCCTGCACAGTACCTAAACATGCAGGCTTGCGGAAACTTTTATCACATGCCCCGCGGATTACTGACTCTATTTTGTCCTCTTGTTCTCAGTACAGTGTTTCAGTCTCATCTCAGCAATGAGATTTTGCCACCTATTAAATAGATCCTAATCTGTACCCAGCCTCAGATGCCAACAGTGAATGATGTTTTCCTGCCAGTTCTAAATAAATTAGCCCAACATCAAGGATGGTGCATGAAAGTATTATAATAATTTTTATGCCCCAATAGTAGACTTGTAGCATATGTTTAATAAATCAAATCCTGCCACTGCTAAAAAGATACAGCAAAGAAAATTGACTGCATTAAGATCTTTCTTTGGCTAACTAGGAATTTATAAACAAGTTTTCCATAGGTCCAACGCTCCTTCGTGCCACACAAGTTATTTTAAGTTATGCTGCTTTCAGTTGAAGCCTAGCAGGCTTTTGCACCTCTTTCAAAAAAAAATGTAACAGAAAAGCAAAAGGCCCTGGCATTGTTCACGCTTTTAAAAGCGCCTGTTCACTTTTTCTTTGGGGCAGGGGGTAAGCAGGGAGTAAGGGGGCGTGCAGAGCAAGAATTCATCTAGTTCTCTCAAAATTTTCTTGCAGCTAAGAAAAAAGGTATAACACCAGAGTTAAGATATCCTTTAAGTTGAAATGACAAGCAGAATAGATGTGTTCCAAAAATCTTCTCTGTGGCAGGGCTACGTGCTTTCCTTAGATCTTGTCTGTAGGAGGAAATTACTTTGAGAAACCTTTCCCCAGTCAATCATTTAGCTGTTTTAGCAGCAAGAAGGCAACCTCACTGAAATAAGAGGAATCCAGCTCCTTTCATTTCTGTTAGCAATCTGATATTGTGAAAGTGGAGGTAATATATAATTGCAAAGGTAAATTATAGGTTGGCCACATTTACAGATGGACTTTTTTTGTCCTGTTTTATATATTTGGAGGTTTTAAGACAGTAATATACATGCCACCTTACCTGAAACAACTCCCCAGCAAAAGAGAAATATGCAGCCTTATTTTTCGGACATCTGTGTCCTTTTTTTCCCGCAGCCTAGTTTCTCCAGCTCTTTGGTCAGTAGCCAGAAAACTGATTGCTGAGTCAGTCTAGAATAGCTAGGGGCTGACCCTACAAGATCATCAGAACCATTGTCCTTTCCAGACCCAATGAATTCCACTGCACCCAAAGACTCATTTTTAGTAAGAGAGAGGGACAGCTACGAACTAAATTATTTTTGTCCAGTGGACAGCCTTCTAGTTGGCTTTAGAGAAAAAGCCGGCAGCCAGTCTTAGCAGGGGCATATGCGATCCTGTGTTAGTAAAAGCTGCAGATTTGGAGGCCTAATCCTAAAGCCACCGGTATGTTTTCTGTAGTGATAAAAAGAAAATTAAAATCTCTCCATAGGACTTACCATGACCTCCTGTTTTAGAGAAATCACGGAGGTTAACAAGCTACCCTTCCAAGAAACATTTGATTCTGAAGTTGCTTAACTTCATCCAGAGCGGCACAGAGGGTGACATTTTTCAGCATACACTCCTCCACTTGATAAATGACACAGTAATTTTTTTTTTCTCTTAAGTAATTGAACACAGTACACAGTACAGAACTTGACAGAATCCCCTAAGGAGACAGCCTCCCTCTTACTGCACCACTGCCAATAGAATTAAAAGGTTAAAGAAGTCATCAGATTTGTCAGATCAGTTTTTTGGATGGGGTAAGAATTGTGTAATTAGAAGCATCAGTCGAGTTTTTAATTGCAGGTTTCATAGAGGAAAGGGCAATGGTTCGAGTTGATAGAAATGTAATTTTATTGTTCGATTGCTGATACTTCTGAGACCTGTTAATTGCTGCATCTTTCTCACTAAGTTACAAAAGTTCTGCTTGTATGAAATCGTGGTAAATGCATAAACTGTGCCTTATTGATTCGTGGTGACATTTTACATGTCTCTTATGCATTCCTAACCTCCGTTTGGAAACTGTCAATTTGGCACACGTTCCTGAATTAGTAAGAGCAAATGGAACGAATGCAACAAAATCTTCTCGACTATTTATTTGCAAGCAGAGTTAGCCCAGGCTTCGCATGGTTTCAAATGTATCTCCAGATTTGCTCTTCTTCTCCATTGGAGTTTCCAGAAGTAGAAAAATTAAAACCTCATAGCATTATTTCCTCTGTTAATAATGTCGGTGATGATCATGATGCTTCTGAAGAGATGTTACTTTGAAGCAGATGGTAAATTTGGACTCTTATCATCTTAGAGCTCAGCATCAATATGGAAGCCAGGAGAGGTACTGTCATCTGTCTCACACTCTGTTACACACGTCGTCTGGATGCCTTAGAGAAGGCCACAGAATTGCCTTTATTGATGACAGAAGCTGCAGCCAGTCTAGGTACAGGTAGCGTGTGTAAATGGCAAGCTGCGTCAGCTGCCATGCTGTCGGAGAACCACACGAAACGGCTCTGCACTCCCAGCAAGCTGGACTTCGTTTAGGCTTAACCAAGAGGTGAATGCGAGATGGATTTCCCATGTCCTGAGAGTTTCTGTGTATTAAAAATTACAGCATGATGCGGAAAAAAATGCATTGACTTATTCTTATGACTGGATGTCGTCGTGCTTTGGGGGTGATGGGCAGGCCTTGCCTTCTCTTATTGCTGTTTGATGAAAAGGTGCCACTGCAGGATTGACTTGATAATCTCACCAGGTGCACACGCAGAGCAGAAGAAGGAAATATATTTCATGGCTCGCAAATTGATTTACATAAACCAAACAATCTGCTGGTTGTTTGAATGTAGAATGTTCTATTTTGCTTATTGGCCACAGGGGCAGCAATCTTAACATTGTTGATGCCAGAATCCTACTTTCATGCATTCACTCTGAAATGACAATAGTGTTTAGATCTGCTTCATTTGGAAATCTTTTAAGTAGTAGTAATAATAATGTTTTGAGGAAATTGAGTGGAACACTGAATTATTCTCTGATACCTAAGTTCATACTGTGCAAGGCTAAGGAAGCCGAAAAATCAGTGCACTTTTAAAGTCATTAGAGATCATAAGTGAAATAAGTCTGTGTTGCTTTAGCTAAGCTTTCAGTGTGCTGTGGTATTATTATTATAAAATCAGCTTGAATCTGCATTAATTTCACAGTCTTTTTCTCTAAGGAGCCCAAGGGCGCATGATGAATAAAATGTAAATTTGAGAAGGCAGTGTTTTTATTAGTGAAAAGCTCAATGAGCCGTGTAGTTGGAGGGATGACCTGCATGGTGGCCAACGCTGGTACGAGAACCAGGAACCAGCAGGGCAGAGTCTAGTTAGTTTGCAGCACAAGGAAAAACAGGCATGGAAAGTTTTACAGGTCTCACAGTCAGAGAAATGTACATTGTCTTGCGTATGTTAGACTTCAGGTCAGATCTCCGACACGTTTCAGAAATTCACAGCTTTCAAAAGTCATGAAGGTTTTTATGCAAATAAAAATTCCAATACGAAATTTTGAAGTTTACTGTTTATGCACTGTTGAATAGTCTCAGAGTCATAGAGCATTTGTTTTGTTAATAATTAATCGTTACTAAACAGCTTGTAACAGATTTGGTATATTTGTTTGCATTCGAATAGCATCAGTTTATATTTCTACATATATATTTTCTTTAACTACCCAGAAGGGGGCAGATATATTTATTTGCTGACATTTTGAGCTCTTGAAATTTATTTGCTAATTTGCCCTTGGTGTGAGGATTTTCTTATTTGCTTCTTTAAAAGAAAAAAAATCAAAGATAAAATTTGAAATGCAAAGCCCCTAATGTGTGGATGCCCTCAGTAAAGATCACCAGCCAAGGAGAAAATGGAAAAATAGCAACTTTTTATTTTAGAAAATGCAAACTAGATCTTGCTAATTTCAAACCCTGTGGCTAAAAACAGTACCCGACTTCCTCCCCTAGTTTCCATTAAAAAAATAAAATAAAATAAAATAATAAATAAATAAATCTTTCTGCTTTGGTCAGATTAGCAAGTCAGCACTGTGAATAAAAAGCAAAGTAAGATAAAACCAAAGAGAGAAGTTGTTTATTTTTATGTACTACTGAGAACAGTGTCGTCTTGTGGCAGTTCTCGTAGACTGTGTTGGTTTAACAAGCGTCCAACCCTTTTGTCTTGTTGTTTTTTGTCTTTCCTGCTCCCTGTCCCCTTGTTTCCCACAGGCTGTGCGTTTGTCACATTTTCTACAAGGGCAATGGCACAGAATGCAATCAAAGCCATGCATCAGTCTCAGACCATGGAGGTACTGTATCATCTGCCCTTTCTTTGTTTTCTTTGTGCAAATGATGGGGAATGGTAAAGCAATTCTCTCCTGTGTGGATTGTTCACATGACAATCACAGATTTAAACTTTCACCATCTCGATTTTCATTCATTCATATTCATTCTCATTCTTTCTCTCTCTCACTCTCTCTCTCTCTCTCTCTGCATTTTTCCCCTAATGACTTGAAATGCATTTAGTAAAACCTTCCACTTGCTCTGCAGTTATCTTTGGAGCCTTTTATTGCAGCAGCACAGGTCCTGTGATGTAAAGTCATGATGCACTTTAAGCAAAGTGTCATTCTGGACCTAAAGGACTGAATACATCCCCCCACCCTGCGTTGGTACGAATGAAACAGTAATGGCCCCCGCCCCAAATTGCAGCTCGCCCTGCACTAACTAAGTCACAAGGTTCTTCTTGTTATGTGGGGCCAAGTTATTTACAGTCGAACAGAACTGTTTCTGCATCAAGAATGCTGGAGAAAGTTCAGACTTCTCCCACTTCATTTAACAGTGAAAATGCTGCTTTCTGGCAGTCCCCTGAAAAATGAGATTTGTCTCCTTGCTAAAAAAATAAATGAGCAACGACAAAGAAACATGAAGGCTCCAATTCGGTCTCCTAATGAGAGACAGTAGCTTTAGGGGAAGATAAACACACCGGTGTCGGTGTCCACCCACAGACGTAGATAGATGGCTCTGTACTTTCAGTCTGTGATTTGGGTCATGGCCTTTCAGAATTTTGCACAAAAGCTTTCCAAGAGTGATATGCTGTTACTTCTTCTGTATTGTCCGATAGAATCATTTGGGAGTGCATGTTCTGCTGTATCGTGTACACTGTATCTCTGTGTATGGGTGAACTTTTCTGGAGGTGGCCTTGTGGTGTTACCGAAGCTATGTTTTCCTATTTTTTTAAAAAAAGATTTTCAATTTTATTTAATGTACAAAAAACTTTTTATGGATTGAGCTTTTCTTGGCCCCATTTCGTTGGGGTTTTATTTATTTTTTTTGTTCGTTTGTTTTTGTTTGTTTTTTGCAATGCTGCCTCTCCCAAAGCATGCTGGGAGCCAAGTGATATTCTGCGTCATGTTTTGTGGGCAACTTTTTTTATAGTGAATCCAAAAGGTGGGTGCCAAGGGGGGAAGGAGTGTGCATGGCATTGTCATTAAGTGTTTACTGTACTTTTCTGAGTTGTGATATCAGCATTGCAAAGCCTATTGTCTTTTTTGAACATTCATTTTGACTTTGATATTCCTAACATATCTTATATAATCAATGTGTTTTCCTTTCAGTGCAATGCATTTTTAAGACACTCACACCCCCCTACCTGAAGGCAAGCTCAGGTGAAAGTCGGCCATGATAGGAGATAATTAGCAGGATTTGCACTAGGAAATCTAGTCTTGTGAAACACACAGTTACATATGTGCCAATGTTTTGGGTCCCCCTTTCTCTTCACCTAGGCTGCCCCATTTTTATGGATTTCCAGCCACATCTGAGCTTGGAGATAAAAATGGAAGTGCTGTTAGGGAAAACAAAAAAGTCTTTACCTGTATTTATCCTCCATATCTGTGTTTCATTTTTAATTATTTTTATTTCCGTAATTTAGTGATTTGTCCCCATAGTGGTCTCCCTTTAGATAATCTTTTAACCTAAATTGTTTCAACTCTGTCAGAAACATTGCCTCCCCCTTCGGAGCCCCCTGAGAAAGAGTCGCAGAGAAAGCTGACGGAGCCCCTGCTCTCCTGTGTCAATGCCGAAGTAGCGTTCCAGACCCAAAAGCAGAACTGGGCATGACCCGAAACCAGGGAAAAACTAGGCTCTCACAACGGGAAGAATTTGATGGAGCGATGGGGCGTATTTAAGACACCCTTGACCCTTGATTCATATCTCCATTATGAGAAGGTCAAATTTGGTGTGCTTGTTTTTAAAATTGGACATCCATGCTTAAACAGGTGCCCTCAGAAGAAGAAATTTCTTCGAGAAAATTGACATTTAAATATTAGGCAGTCACAGAGTTGCACAACTGAAGTTGTTTGGTTTTTTTTTTTTTTTTAACTAATTACATTATTTTCAGGACTCTGGCATACATCTTTTACCAAGATGTGTTATCTCATTCAAAAGGACGTGAGCATTAAAAGAACAAGGTCTTGAAAAGAGTTTTACATGGTGCTTCTGTTTCTCCGCCCCCCTTCACACTCTCCCCCAGCCTGTTTCCTCTTCCGTGGTTTACACGAGCCTTTTTAAAGCCATCGTCATTGGCCTAATTTTCTGCTTCTATATCGTTTTTTAGTGTTTAAGAAAGGAAAAAAAAAACAATAAATGTGCTATGAGGAGGGGATGCTATAATTTGTTATGGAACAAATTTGACGCAGTAATAATGCTTTTCCATGCAGAACCCCCTCTCTAAATCATTTTCATCTTCAGAGTGTTTTGGTCCCTTCAGAGTGAAGTGCCGAAACGTGGAGCAGATAAAGAAAAATGAATTATAGATT
Source organism: Lepilemur ruficaudatus (assembly GCA_963574885.1). NCBI lineage: Eukaryota > Metazoa > Chordata > Mammalia > Primates > Lepilemuridae > Lepilemur > Lepilemur ruficaudatus. Next base: position 6,504 of record CAUYRT010100812.1, on the reverse strand, counting down.
TTTTTAAACGACGGAAATATTACTTTTATGCAACTGACACGTAACACCCCCTGACCCTGCCTGCCGAGGCTGAAGACCCACAGGCTGGAGATCGAGCCTCGAAACAGTCTTCTCATTTTCCTCACTTTTTTTTTTTAATTAACAGACTTGATAACCTCATGCATTCATAGCTACATCCCCAATAACTACCCACAGTGATAAGGTGGAGGGAAAAAAAGGAAGTTTGTTTTTTAGAAGAAAGAAAAATGACCCAAAGGCAGCGGAAGGGAAAAGCTCATTTAAATAGGAATGTGACATTTCTGAGAGCGGAGAGAGAGGTCTGTTACCATGCTGAGTTCCAGTAACAGTTTTTATTTAATCACTTGGGTAGAATTACTTCTTTGTACCTCAGCAAAATATAGCAGCGTCAGTTGCGATGCAGTGCGTAGGGAAGCCACCCTGAGGAGAAAGGGGGGCAGAGGGACGCAGTCTGCGCACCACCACGCGGCCCCTGTGTGGAAGGTTCTTTGGAACGAGGTCTTTAGGCTTGGGGTGTAGGTCGTTAACCCTCCCTGATGATTTTATCTTCCGCAGAAATGAAGTCACCCTGTTACGTGGCCTTTGGCCATTTCCTTCTCACTACCCCTATTCCTTACCTTTTAAAGGAAATTAAAACTAAAAGAAGCTTCTGGAATGGTGAGGTTCATTAGGGGAAGAAGCCAAGTAGATCCTCCTCCTGCCATTTAAGATCTGTCTGCTATGACCAGAACATGCTTCTGGTTTTCTGGGGTTTTCAGTAGCTCCAGGAGCTGCAGGTAGAGTGGACGTGACGTGGAAAGGAGAGAGACCCTTCTGAAAACACGTGGACGGTGACTTCAGTCTGTGCCTGTGTTCTCGGTCGGTCTCCTTCCTTCCTCCACGTTACTGGAACGAAGCCAACTTCTCCCTTTTGTTGCTGGATCGATACGATTCCCACAGTCCCGCAGTCCAAAAATACATTAACTGAAAATTGGAAAGAGTTAAAAAAAAAAAATGAATGAATGAGAGACATTTGCATTCCCATCACAATTTCTCCCCCTCTGTCCTCTGCTCACCTGTGCAAACAGCCAGCCACGCAGAGACAAGTCTACCTCTAAGGTGAGCAAACCACGCAGCTTAATTAAGGACATTGATGTGGTCTGTTGTCACTGAGGTCCTGGGAGGTCGGAGGAAGACACACGGAGAGAGGAGGACAGGCAGTGTAATAATCAGAGCGAGAAAGCAACTGGCCTCACCGACCACCCGATTCCCCCAGAGAAACCAGTGACGGTCTCTGGAAGTTTCTGTTGAGGGTACTATTCAGAGAAGAAGAAGGAATATCAAACCGTTTTGAAACCATTTCAGCCCATTCCGTGTGTGCCGAGGTAGCTGAGAAAGGCAGACCCCGCGCAGACTGAGCGCCCCAGGGCTTCCAAGCAGGCTGTAACCCCCTCTCCGCTTTCCAATGTGTCTGACCACAGGGCTGCTCTTCACCTATCGTGGTGAAGTTTGCGGACACTCAGAAGGACAAAGAGCAAAGGCGCCTCCAGCAGCAGCTGGCGCAGCAGATGCAGCAGCTCAACACTGCCACCTGGGGGAACCTGACGGGTCTGGGCGGACTGACCCCGCAGTACCTGGCGGTAAGTGCCCGAGACAGGCGGCGGGGTGTGGTCCCCGTGCCCGCTGGGACTCTCGCCACCAGCTTCCCCCCAGGTGCGCCAGAGAGTTCATTTTCGGTACTGCTTGAGTCTCAGGAAGTTTGTGAAATGAGCACTTATGCAGCCTCCTTTTCCGGCTGAAACGGGTTAGCTTAAGAATGGGACTCATTTAGTCCTTGCCTGATGTGGGCTAAACTTCCACCCAGTGCCGGAGTCCACGGATACTGGGCTGACGGCTCCAGCGCTCGCTGCCTGGCGGATTGGTACCTGGCCCACCAGGACCGCAGCCAAAATCTCCTGGAACTTTCATTCCGTGACCCTGGGTCTCCTCGGTGGAACTGTGTTGACGAAATTAAATGTCCGTTGCTTCATCCGTTTGAAACCAACAAAATTGTGTCGTGTTTCGGGCCAAACAGACGCGGTTTTGAGCCATCCTTTACGTTCCATGGTTTCGCAGCTTTCGCTCGCTTGTTCCTTTGAGCTACCGCTTTCACTTTGCCGGTGCCGTTATTGAGGTAGAAGTGTCCAGAATGAAAGGCAGCCCCCCAGCAAGGTGTAAGCAGGACAGAGCAGTGAGCCCTCGCATGGCCTCGACAACATCCTGTGGTGGCTTCAGCGCCGCGTTGCAGCAGCCCCGCGGGCTGGGGGCTGGCGGGCAGAGCACGCTCCTGAGCTGCTGTTCATACCTAAACCACTGCACAGCCCGCTCCTCTGCCCCGCTTGTCTGCCCTGGAGCGTAGATGCTGGGCTTCACATTGATGATTCCACATCGTGAGGTCGGGCCTTTATTCCAGCCTCCAAGAGAGCTTGCGTGTACATGTGGTGTCCTGATTCTGTCATGTTACATTTTAACTGTCCCTCTCAGAACCGTATTCTCCATCAGCTCTGCTCGTAGCACAAGCTGTACTGTTCTGTGAAACGTCCTCCCTGGTATTCTGAAAGGTACCATTCTCCTGCTCGTGGTCCAGATGAGGACAGGGAGGCCCAGAAAGGTTAAGTAACTTTACCCAGGGGCACACAACTGCTGGTGGCCCTCGGATTTCAGCTCTGCATGTGCCAGCCAGCTGCCCTGTCGCCTCTCAGAGGACTGGGTGCAGGTGGGGGTCACGGGATGAGCCCCATCCTTCCACCCACCCGTAGCCCTGCAGGGCCCTCTGGGGTCCGGGGTGGACGGGCTGGCTGCGCAGTGCAGGTTTGTTAACGAGTGAGAGGCTGGCTTCTCCTGTCTTCATCAGTGTCGCTCGCAAAACCTTTGACTCTGCTTACTATTATGTTACTTTCTGGCCGTTTCTCCGCCTTACCCACAAAGATGCCATGAGAGATTTTGTCAGGGGTCTTACTAAAATCTGTGTATGCTTTGCTGTCTTTTTCTGTTGATTTAAAATTTTCATTTAAAAAGTGAGTCTAGCTTAACAATAATTTGTTTTCGTAAACTTGTGCAGTTCGAGTGCTCGCACAGTGTTGGTTGATTGATTTGTGCATACCAGAAGGATGTCCGCCCTCAGTGTTTGGGGACATCTCCTGCACCCCACGGCTCATAGAAACCTCTGGCACGTGTTTCTGTGAGCGCATCTGCACATTATTCTATGCCTGAATGGGGACTGGTCTCAGCCTCGCATATGCAGACACGCTTTTGTGAGCTCTTGCTGTGCTTCCTCCTGTCGTGGCTTCCATTCTGTCTTGGTCGCTTTGTCCTACACGTTTCACTTGAAAATCCCTTTCTCTGGAAGAGCCCTCGGTTGCACTGAGCTACAAATCCTGGCCCTGGCGTACTAGAGATGGGTTATCCGTGGGATGATTCTTAGTGGTGGTTCAATGACATCCGGGTATCTCCACTTACCCCAGTAGATGGTGGTAATCCCTCAGACTGTCTCCAAAGCTCATTTAATGTTACCTTAATTTTTCACAACTAATGTGAGGAAGCGCGTTGGGGCTTGTAAACACAAGAGAATGGGAAGCCCAACACGTCAAACCTAACTGAGGTATTTCTATCACAGAGGGTCCCCCCCAGCTTCCCCCACGCCCTCCTCCTGCCTGCCTTGCTCTCTGTGAGTGTGAGGGCGTGCGTGGCGCACCTGTGCACACGGAGTAGCCAGTCAGCACACCCCGAGGAGTCGGGCATGAGTGAACGCTGCAGACTCTTTCTCAGCATTAGTGCCCGTGAGTGCTGCGTCCCGTGACATCATCGCACGTGAGACTTGGGCGCGATCAGCTGTGGCTGCTCCACGCTGCTTGGCACTTTTACATTGACAGGTGCCCTTCTTTTGAGTCGTATCCAATTTTAGAGTTTTTCATATTGCACTGAAGAGACCCGTCCTTTCCCAGAGGATCGGTGTTCTACATTGTGTTTTGCAGAGCTCCAAATACAGTCTAAAAGCTATTTTTAAGGAGTGAATTCATCTTGTTTTTCCTAAGCATGTAGTGTTGTAACAGTGTCTCGGTAATAAATTTAGTAAATCTCTGCCCTTTGGTATCCATGCACATTTTAATATAGGAGATAACTATATGCTTGCCCCCACCACAAACTACATCTGCCTTACTAAAGAGAATGTCCATAAATCCAGCCCAACAGTCCGTAGAGCACTTAAGTAAACCTCCTGTGCAGCTGAACAGGACCAATCTAGGAGCTCTTGGGGACAGGAGCCACGTGCCTTTATCTTGTGGCACCCACTGATTCTGCATGGCAGCAGAAACGTGGTTTTGAATGCTCTAGGCAAAAATGCAGACTTTTTCACAGGTATATGAATATCTTTGTAAAAAGACTGACAGACATATTTATAATGAACAACTTCGAAGTACATTGCACCAGATAATTCCAAGTTTTGACAGGCAGTGTTTCTCTCTGCCAGGGAAGACCGTCTTAGAAATGGCCGGCCATTCCCTTGGTCATACAGGTACGGCTGTACCTGTGTGGCTGTGAATAGATGCATTTGTATCTGTGGCTGTCGTGATCTTTACGTTGGTCCCAGAGTCAGTGAATTCGTGTGCTTCTCATAAAGAATAAAGGAAGCCGAACTGCAGGAGAGTAGAGGAGATGGGGGAATGGACCTTGATTGACAGAGATGAGTTATGGTAACAGCGAGACTACAGAGAGAGATCATTAGTCACACTGTGTTGGTTTCAATAGATTTAACACCTGGTTGTTAAAAAGAGTAAATTGATTAATTGTTTTAAGGCAGCAGGGTTAGTGTGTTTCCCCAGCGTCTCTGTTTCTTAATAGAGATCAGACAGTAATGTGGATTTACAGCCCCAGCTCTGGGACCTTCAGCCCATCACTCGCCTGTAGCAGCCACCGCTGTAGATGTAAACTGAATTTGCGCCCGATTCAAACAGGAAGTTACTTTGTCCTCGTCTCCACCTGGTTCTGACTTTGCACTTGTGCTTTCGTTGGCAGCTTCTGCAGCAGGCCACCTCCTCCAGCAACCTGGGCGCGTTCAGTGGCATTCAGCAGATGGCCGGTAAGTCTCGAAGCCGCCTTTCCTTTCCACTGCACCACTGTCTGAGTTTGGGGTCGGTTCGGAGGGTAAAGAAAAGGAGAAGAGAAAAAGGAGGAGGAAGGGTAATGACCAGACCTGTTAGCTTTCCGGTATAGGTGATAAAATTGGAATCAGCTGCCCTGAAGGGTCTCTCCTGCCTCTTGCGTTTCCTACCCACTCTTCGGTGCGCCTAACAGCTATCAAATGAAGGGACTGAGAATTCCTGCAGAGAGAGAGAGAGAGAGAGAGAGAGAGTGTGTGTGTGTGTGTGTGTTCTCCAATCATTTGTTGTTTTTTTTTTAAATGGGATTGATTACCGGGGGATTTCCAGCAAGATTCCTATATCCAGGGCAGCCACGATGATTGACATCCCTCTGAAATTTTAATAATAGGCAGTCAATAAAAATGTTCTGACCTCCATAATGAAAGCCAGGATTGCAGGCCTATCTTTGATGCAGTTTGCAGCCCCTTGATAACGACAGACAATTAACAGGGTGCCTTTTTTTACTTTAGTGCCCCAGTTGACAGAATTGCGCATCAGAAGCCTTTCTGTGAAAGTATAATCTTTGTTCTTGAGAAAATCAAAGTGTGACTGTATTTGAAAGCCGGCTCATTGAAGGATTCCTTTTTATAATGAGCTGTGCCAGTAGTCACCGAGGTGCAGTGATTAGTGAAAGGTCACTCCTACTGTGCCCCCTCCATGCTGATTTCCTTACGTAGCGCCGGGCCAGGGAAGGCGGCGCGTGCCATAAATCAGAACACAGGTGCCCATTAACCTGCCGGGAGGAACAGTCGGAGAGCTTTTTCCTTGTTTGATTCCAAAAAGGTGGCGGGGGAGAGGGCAAGGAGAAGAACAGATTTTTGGCATATTCGAATCAAGCACAGTTTGTTTTAATCAAGGACACCCTGAATCAATGAAATGAAACCTGAATGTGTAGAATAAAAGCCAGATTTCTTTATCTGTCACTATGAAAACTCCTTTTTTCCACATCTTTCTTTCTTTCTTTCTTTCTTTCTTTCTTTCTTCCTTTCTTCCTTTCTTCCTTTCTTCCTTTCTTCCTTTCTTCCTTTCTTCCTTTCTTCCTTTCTTCCTTTCCTTTCCTTTCCTTTCCTTTCCTTTCTTTCCTTTTTTTTCCTTTCAAATATGTAGCCTTGGTTTTTTTCTTATCTCACTGTGAATGAGTCTGGAAAGATTTTCCATGATGTTTCTGCCCATGTGTGTTGTGTGACGCTCCGTCCTCCGCTGTCTGATGGCAGCTAGGTACACACCGGCCTGCAGTAAAAATACTACTGAATCTGTCATCGGGCTTTAAATCTGTTGCACTGACAGCTTGTTCTGTTGTAACACAGCTTTTGGATTATTAGGAAAAAAA
>CAUYRT010100808.1:0-10971 GCA_963574885.1 Lepilemur ruficaudatus | reverse complement strand
TGAGCCCAGGAGTTTGAGGTTGCTGTGAGCTAGGCTGACGCCACGGCACTCACTCTAGCCCAGGCAACAGAGTGAGACTCTGTCTCAAAAAAAAAAAATAAAAAAAATAAAAGATTAACTCATTTAACCCATGCCCCCACTGATAAAAAATTAAAATCTAATGTCCCATTGAATGATACTTGGTAATTCAAAATAAACTAAAATTCTGGGTCTTTTTTAATCAAAGCCATTTTAAATTCTAAAATAAAGGTATTTGGGGCTGGCACGGTGGCTCATGCCTGCATTTTGGGAGGGTGAAGCCAGAGGATCACTTAAGGCCAGGAGTTTGTCGCTGCAGTGAGCTATGATGATGCCACTGCACTCTTGCCTAGGCAACAGAGTGAGTCCTGGCTCAAAAAAAAAAAAAAAAGAAAGAAAGAAAAGAAAGGAGAAGGGAAGAAAAGGAGAAAAGAAGGAGAAGGGGAAGGAAAGGCGCAGGGAAAGGGGAGGAAAGGGGAGGGAAGGGGAGGGAAGGCAAGGGAAAGAAAAACATATTTTGACTTCTACGATATTTATTTCCTACTTGGACCATGCAATAGCAACATGATTGTCGAGTCTTCTGTCAGCCTCAAGTTATCCATCACTAATATTTAGGGAACAACTACTATTAGTCTTTACAGAAGTAGTCAATTTAAACACCAAGTATATTACACTGAACTATGTTATTTTAAATTACCCACAATCCTGAAGATTTTTACATGCTCCTGCCTTTAATCTTTTTAACTAATGGGGTATGACTTTTCATCCTTTCGAAAATCATAATTCTCACTCTTGTAATAGTCAAAAAGCAGTCTACAGACCAGAATCACCTGATGTGTTCATTTAAGAAAGATCCCTAGGTCTTACCCTAGAGACATGTCATCTCTGGAGATGGCAACCAGGAATTTTTAACAAGTTCTCCAGGTAACTCTGATACACCTTACAATGTGAGGCCCACTGCCATAAAGGAATTTGTTTGCACACACTATATTCCCAATGAATGCAGCTAACAGACTCCTGGAGGGTTTAATAACTGAGATTTCTCATAATCAGTCAATATAAGCCATAAATCAGCAATAAATAAATGCATGAATTTTGCCTCCATGCTATTTTGAAGCCATAAGTAACCTCCATTGTTTCTTAAAATGTACACAGTTTATTTTTAATAGTATTTTTAGACTCTCATTTCTAATAATACCTCTTCAGCTTTTCTACTCAAAGAACCCTGATGACAAAAAAAAAATAGACTGTTAGAAATTAGGTGATACTCAAACTGAAAATTCTTTTAAATCTTGTTTTAGGCCAGGCATGGCGGCTCACACCTGTAATCCTAGCACTCTGGGAGGCCAAGGCAGGAGGACCACGCGAGGTCAGGAGTTCAAAACCAGCCGGAGCAAGAGTGAGACCCGTCTCTACTAAAAACAGAAAGAGGCCGGGCGCTGTGGCTCACGCTTGTAATCCTAGCACTCTGGGAGGCCGAGGCGGGTGGATTGCACAAGGTCAGGAGTTCAAGACCAGCCTGAGCAAGAGCGAGACCCCGTCTCTACTATAAATAGAAAGAAATTAATTGGACAACTAAAAATATATGTAAAAAGAAAAAATTAGCTGGGCATGGTGGCACATGCCTGTAGTCCCAGCTACTTGGGAGGGTGAGGCAAAAGGATTGCTCATTGAGCCCAGGAGTGTGAGGTTGCTGTGAGCTAGGCTGATGCCACGGCACTCTACAGCCCGGGCAACAGAGTGAGACTCTGTCTCGGAAAAAAAAAAAAAAAAGAAAATTGAGGCATCACTAAATAAAGTGTGGTACGTCTCTAGATGAGGACTGCCCACAGCAATATCTGTGTTTTTCTGGCACAAGTGATTTTTCGCGGGGAATTGTGCCTGCTCCTTTTTTACCTGGAAGTTCACCAGGTCGGCTCACAGGTGCTTCTGGCGTCATGATAGAGGTTGGGGCTTTGCGTTTTGTACGAAATAAAGAAATGGGGCACCCGCTGGCTCCCTGGGGTGGCATTCCCTGCCTGGGACACTCTTTGCACGCAAAGCTCCTTTCTCCTGTCCTGCCAGCTGGACTGTTTCAGCCAGAATCCCCGAGGGGATGCACAGCCGGGCTTGCCCGGCCCCACGGAGGCAAGAGCTCTGGGGGGGACGTGACACAAGCGCCCCAAGACAGAGACATCCAAGGGGAGCGTTCTGTGACCTCACTGAAGGATGTGTTACTTGGTGAAAAGGTTGTTGAAAACGTGGGACAGCACTTCCAATGTGTTGTTAAGTGACCAGCAGGTAGACAGAGAGCAATGCCGCGGCGTGAGCATGGCCGCGCTGCGCTGACGGACACGTTCGCCCTCCTTATGCTTCTCAATGTTTTCTCATGTTTAAAAAAGAGGAACAAGAATTACTTTTGTAATCAGAAAGGAAAAACCACTGGAGCAGCGGGGCCTCCAGCGGGAGCCGTGGGGAGGGCAGGGAGGACGCGGCCGTGTCTGTGACCCCCACCCCCGCCCGCAGCCTTGGGGCCCAAGCCGGGGTCCCCCTCAGGCCCCTCAACCCCCCCTTTTCTCTCCGGGTCTCCCTCCCGCCGTGCAGGTGAGACCACGACGACGGTGGTGCCGCAGGTCCCCGGGGGCGTGAGTGACGGGCGCTGGCACTCGGTGCAGGTGCAGTACTACAACAAGGTAGGACGGCTCCACGGGCCCACGCTGGTCCCCCGGAAGCAGCTTTTCTGTTCTAAGACGTTTCTATTCTGAAATTTTAAAAAATGCGCTCCTGGAAAGTGGTGTAGGAGCCCAGCGTTTGTGGCGGGTCCGTGTGAACACACCGAGCCCGGGCGGCGGGGTATTCCCACGGGGAGCGCGGGAGCGGGCGGGACGCAGAAAGGGCTCATTCATCTGCGGCGGCCTTGGCCGGGTCATTACTGGCGGCTGAAATTCCAGGCCATTCAGACACAGCTTCGGAGCCAAAATTGCCCGCTCTACCTGGATGTAACCTGAGATTCGGAACGTTCTCCAGGGAAATGCTGGGAAAGCGTGGGCGTTTCTCGTTTTGCTTTATTTTGCTGTCTTGGCATGTAAGGAAACGCGTTGTTGGGTTTTACATGGCAGTACCGCGCTACCACGGCTGTGATTTTGCAAACCGCTGTTCTCCTTCCTGGGAGCTTGAGGGGTCTCCACCTCGTCCTGGGTCTGGGTTGGCCTTGTCCCCATCACCGCCCTCTAGGCTTCCAGGAGCCCCCGGCATGAGCTTGATGGCCGGACGGGGCCCCATCCTCTTGGGAGTCGCACCAGCCTACCCTGGGGGGACCATCTCCCGCCTTTCTGCCTCTCACCCCTACCCTGTCTCTGGCTCTGACACTCGGGCAGTTGGGGTCCACCCCCTGCCACCGGGCCTGCCCCTCACACCTGCCCTGCACGCCCCACTGTCTCCAGTCACCCCACACAGAGCGGTCGCCCACACAGTGGCCATGATTTTCTTCCTGTGTCCTGTCGGGGCCAGGCCAGGGCAGGTGGAGCTCGAGCCTCCTTTGGGGCAAGGCGAGAGAGATGCCGGTGGGGGCCGGGGCTGAGCGCTTGCTGGGGGTTTGCAGAACAAGGAGGTGCCTGGGACAGGCGCTGGGCTGCCCATGAGGGATGTCACCCTGGCAGGCTGTGGTCCAAAGGAGGACGGTGTGCAGGGTGGAGGGGAGGGGACTCGAGGGCTGGGCTGGAGGAAGAGACAGGCCGGCGAACTCAGACCTGCTGCCCTGTGAGCCCATCCCAGGGACCAGAGTCTCTCCACAATGTGGTGTGATGACATCCCCCAGTGGCTGTTTGCGCAGTGACTGTCCCATGCAAGGTCTGCATGCCCCTCCCCTGGGCGTGTGCCTCGGTGGCCCCCGTGAGAAGCAGCAGGGGTGGGGCAGCCTCCTGAGAGCCCCCCCCACCTGTCTCCTTGGGGGCTCGAGGTGGGATCATGGTTTGGATTTTTCTTCCCACGTCATCGTAATCCGTGTGACGCATCTTCCCATCTGCCACCCCGTGGCCCCTGAGTCCCAGTTTGGCTGCTCTGGAGAACTCCTTCCTCCCCATTTTGGTCCTGCAGGCCCTGCGTGATCTTTTCTGCCCCCATAACCTGCACTTCAGTGGAGTCATTCCTGCTCCTCCCTGGAGCACAGGTGACCAGCCGGGATCTGGAAGCCCCCAGAGGGCAGGGCTGGTCTGTCGCTGCAGCGAGCGGCACAGTCCCCTGAGCTCAGCTGATCTGCCTGGTGTCAGGCCTGGCTCTGCTCAGCGAGCGGCAGACAGGCTGAGTCCGACTGCTCTGTGCACGTCATTGGGCCGCTCTCTCATGTCCGCAGGGCTGGCGAGGGCGCGTGTAGGCAGCAGAGCTCCCCAGAGGCCGAGCCCTCCTGGCCCAAGGACGAGGGGTCTGGTTTTTCTGCCCGGGCGTGTTCACGCTGCTGCTCTGACGTTGCAATGTCCTGAAGGAGCAAGAAGGAAAATAATCCCCAAAGGGCAGGTGGTTGCTGCATTTCAGGAACATTCTGCCCTGCTGTCTGGCTCTGCCTGCCTCTGAACCCCACGACCCTCCAGTTGTGCCCTTCCAGCCAGCAGGGGCTGGACAACAGAGTGTGATACTCCCCGGCATGTGCCCCACAGGGGGTCCTGGGGACCGAGTCCCCTTGTCAGGGAAGCAGAGACCAATGTGTGGTGCGTTTTCCTTCCTGCTTGTATCTGGAACCCAAACCCAGGGCTGAGAGCTTTTTGCTGGGGCTGGCCGTGGGGGTGGCGGGAGGTCGAGTCAGCCTTGGTCTCCCATCAGGGCACTCACGTGCTCTAGAGTCACCTGCCAGTGGCAGCAGCAACCTCGTGTCCACAGCTAAGGGATGTGCAGGCAAGATGCTGGTGTGGCCACCTCTGCCAGGTCGTTTCCACCCACCTAGCCCTGGCTCTGCCACAGGGGCCTGCCTGCTGCTGCGACCTTCCAAGTAGCTCCTGGGAGTGAAGTCCCATGGCTGTTGCAGGACACACCCTGGATGTCCCGGAGGAAAGAGGGGCCTAGTGTATCATAAAAAGACCACCAGGGAAAGACTGGATTACTGCAATCCCCCGCTTCCGACTCCGGGGCCGGGTCCTTTCAGCAACCCCCGAAATAAACCCTCCGCATGGGATTAGGCCTTTCCTGCAAGCTCTCACTGCTCTCTCTCTTGCCTGGGGTTATAGCGTCTGTTCCGAGGTTTAACTCAGCCACACAATAGGGAAATGTTAGCAGAGATTATGCACATCTGTCTGTGGGAGGGACGGTGTTGTTTCTACGTGACTTTTGTCCCAGAGCTGGCGGCTCTTACAAATCCAGGTGCAGAGATGTCCCCCAGAGCCCACCCAGGGCTAGGGGAGGATGTGTCAGGTTGTGAGGAGTTTGGAGGGTGGGAGGCGGCCAGTATCGTAAGGAGCGGAGGCAGCTCTGAACAGGATCAGCAAGGGGCACGTCGCTCTCTCTGGCCCCCGCATGGTCAGCCATGCCGTCTCTGGCCCTCTCCTCTGGCAGCCAAAGGGGGGGGTGACCTCAGGCCACCAGGGAAGGTTCCGGGGAAGAGGACAGACTCAGGCTGGGAGGAGGCACTGGGGCCAGACGGTGCACGGCATCCTCGCCGTGGCTGATTGAGAGGGGCTCGGGGATGGGGCTCAGGCAGGGCAGTGGGTGGGAAGCCCCTCTGTGCCCACCCCAGGGCCACGTCTCTCCCTGAGCACGCTCTGCCCGCTGTGCCCACCCCACCTGTTTTGGGTTTTTGTGGGATTTTTTTCTAATTACTAAAATAACACATTTGAAAAATTCATTGCATCACAGTGCAGCGAGGGTGCAGTGTCGGCACTGAGAGGGCCGCACCGTCGCTCCGCGCCCCACCCGCGCCTCGGTCCTGTGCTGTGGCGCGTCCCCTGCCGCACGCCGTGCCCCTGCGCCTGGTCTGCGTCTCAGCGCTGCTCGGCACCAGGTGCCCCCTGGCGGAGGGGCCTCCCGCAGCGAGTCCACCTGCATCCTGTGGGGCAGCCTTTGGGGACCCTCCCCGAACGGCTCATCAGATGGGGTCCTCGCGGGAAGCAGGTGGAACCTGCAACAGGGTGAGCCCGGGGGCTTGTTTACGAGGGCTGGGGTGGGGTGGGGGGCTCTGAGATGGACAGGGCTGGACCTGGGGTGGCGGCCGTGCCAGCGGAGCTATGGCGTCCTGGAAAGAACAAGGGCAAAGGGCAGCACGGCGCCCAGGGTCGTGGCCAGAAGCCACTTGAGAGAGCAGTGACTGTCGGTGAGGGACGCAGCCAGCCTGGGGCCCCTGATGGCTCTCACTTCCCTCCCTCCAACCTCCTGTGGGCTCCCTGTTGGCCAACCCGGGCAGAGGGCAGAGGGTAGCGAACTCAGTTTATTTTTACTTTTGCGTGATGACACTTGAGATGAGAAGATCTATTGGTCTGATTCATCATCAGCAAAGCCCAAGAGCCCCCTGGAGTTGGACGTTTCTCCAGGAAGGAGTTTTCAAGGCAGGTGTTTGCCATACCTGTCAAGCTCCGTCATGCACAGAGGAACCACAGAGCCTCTCCTCCCACAGCCACCGGGAGGCGGGGGCCACGGGGAGCACTGGCCACCATGGCTTCATCAAGGTCATGTGCTGTTCGGGCTGCTGTGAAAGATGGTTAAACATTTCCACCACCAGCTTGCAGATGGGCGGCCGTGCCTGGCGGCAGACGTTTAGCGCAAAGCATTTTGAAATTATCCTTCACACTAGAGACTCATGACTTGCTGAAGTTAGATTTCTTTTAACCATTTGCTGCTCCCCGTGGCCCTTGGCATCCTTGGGCTTTCATAGGGTTGGGGAGAAGCGTGTCCCTGCAGAGGCAGCTCTGACGGGTGGCTCTTGGCTCTTCCTGGAGACGATGTCATTTGGGAGGACAGGACCCTCGGTGCCCTCCCTGAGCAGTCACCCCTTACTGGGCTCCTCCCAAAGTGCCACCTTCTGGAGGGGTCACGTCTAGACCCCTTGCCTAGCTCAGGGAGCTCCCAGCGGGTTGTGGGCACAGATACGTCAGCAAGGAGATATTTAAGAGGACCCTGGGGAAGCAAGGGTGGCTGTGCCCACCTCGGCCAGGCATCAGGGAGCATCTTCCGGAGCCAGCTGTGCTGCCCAGAGTCCACAGGACGACCCCTGCCAACTGGGCCAGCGTGGGCTTGGGGGGAGGGGCGTGTACCTGCCTTGGACAGGTCGGGCACCATGGCCCGTTGGGGGCCGGGGGCAAGCTCAGAGTGAGTGCGGGCTGGGAGGTGGGCGCTGGGCAGGGCCAGGTCTGCTGGGAGATTCTGCCTGAAGAAGGGACTGAGGAGACAGCGGGGTAGGTCAGGAGGGCTTCTCCAGCTCGGCTCTGTTGTCACTGGGGTTGGGGGTGGTTCTTTGTCATGAGGCCCATTCTGGGCAGCATCCCTGGCCTTTGCCCATTTGCCCTTTGCCCATGACACCAGCCGTGCCCCCAACCCCGTTGTGATAACCAAAAGGTCCCCCGCGATCATTGCCAAATGTCCCAGGGACAGGGGTGTGCCTGGGGATAAGCACTGGGTTGGCAAGACAGGAGCTCGGCTGAGAAATCTCGGTGGCTTAAGGGGGAAGCGCAAGGCCCGAGCCAGGGCTGAGGGCAGCAGGGCCCGCATGGCAGACAGGGTGTCTTCAAGGGCGCCTGGCGTCCCGAGGCGCCTGGCTGGGGCATGTTGTCACAGGACGGGGTTTCTGCTCAGTCCACGTGGTGAAGCCTCCGCTCGGGGGTCCCTGCCTGGGCAGGCCTGGCCTCTTCTAGCTCAGGTGCTCCGAGATGGCTCAGCGCTTGGAAGCATTTCGTAGAGAAAGCGTGGGCTCCCGCTGAAATAGCTTCTCCTCCGGGATCAGCCTCTCTGCTGATGAGCAGAGATCCGAGTGCTTGAGACCCCGTTACCTTGAGATGACCCCCAGACACTGGTGTCATTAGGAATTGTTCAGGTCCTTCTTAATCTCTTGGGTCTGTGCTGCACATTAAGCCCCAAGGTCCCAAGGAGAGTGGGCTGTCAACCCCCCACCCCACTGCACCCCCAGGGGCAGGGGGAGGGTGTCCCTCTGTTTCCTCCAGGGTTCCAGAAGACCCTGGGGCATCCACCCAGATACTTGCTTCAGGCTGGTTTTGACGAGAAGTTTGCCGGGGGTCTCCAGCTCTGCGGGAGTCATGTAGCCAGGTGGTCCCCTAGGTGTGGCCTTGCGGCGCCCCCCACCTCCCTGTATCCCTTTTCCTTCCTCCTGCCTGCATCAAATGTGGATTGAGTGCCTGCTGCATGCAGGGCACTGTTCTGGGTGTCTGGGTAGTGCAGGCGACAAAAGGATTCAAAATCTCTCTCCCTGTGGGAGCTCAGGTTGGAGGCGGGAGGGAGGGGGAGAGAGCACAACAAGATAAACAACAGAATGACAGGTGGTGGTCTGTGCTCCAAAGAAAAAGTGGGCAGGGAGCACGAGGGGCTGGGGCACATGAGGCTGTCGGTGTCCCGGAGACGTCAGGGCGGGGACAGTGGGCGCCTCCTCCAAGTGACTTCTGGGTGGATGACACACGGCACTGCTGTGTCTTTTCAATCTTGGGCATTGTCTGTCGACTCCTGTCGTGGAGGATGAGGGCTGAGCTCCACTCCAGGCCCCCACCAAGCACCGGGCAGGTAGGGGAGGGTCCGGTGTCTGTCCTGGCGAGATGTGTGCGGGGAGATGGGGCAGGGCCACTGCAGGGAGCGGTGGGTGTGAGCTTTCCCCAAACTGTGAACACAGAGGCATTTGGGTCATCTTTGTTTGTGCAAGTGGGTGTGCGGTTCCCTCCTGGCATCCAACCTACAGACACCAACTCAGGGGTTAGTTAATAGGGTGTAAGGCCATCCGTACCGCTGGACATCGTGCAGCTCTGAAAAATAATGAGGCAGAGTCGGGTGTGCAGATGGGGAGGGAGCCCCAGGGATCTCGTTAGCAGATTCAAAAGGCACAGGGCAGAGCTGGCTGTAGGGTGTGTGTTTTCAAAGCTTAGTTTCAAGTTTGAACTTTCAGAGAAGTTGCGAGAGTAGATGAACCCTCTCATGCCCTGCGCCCAGATCCCCTGTGGCTGGCGCTGTGCTGCGTTTGCCTCATCATCCCCCGCCTGGGCCCCACGTCTCTCCTCTGTGCATCTCACCACCGCCTTGGCGTCCAGGATGGTCACACCTGACCCGCTTGTCACTGGGTGATGCCAGCCGTTGTCTAGTTCCGCCTTTGCCTCTGTGTGTGTTCGCTGGTTTTCACTATCACGAAGAGGTTTCTCTTCCTCCCTTTTTATTTATATTGGTATGGTTTCAAGAACTCCCAATTTATTCAGTGGGTTATAACCTATTATTTTCATTAATTTGATGCCCACATTGTTTCTGGTGAGCCCCATAAATCATATTCAGCTGAAAGGACGCAGTCTCAGAGCTGCTGTACAGCCCCTCCCTTGGCTAAGCTCCCGTCGTCCTTAGAGCACTTCTTTCCTTTGGCACAATAGGATATTCCAGGGTTGCTTTGTGGTGTCCTTGCCCCAGCCCCGGAATCAGCCGTTTCTCCAGGGCCCTGGGTTCTTCTAGTACAGAGTTGTGTCTAGAAACCCAGATCTGGGTGCTGGGTGTGCTCACTGCTCTAGGGAATCTCATGCTCTTACTGGGCAGAGCTAGGAAATGTGAATTCCTATTTATTTCTCTCTACTTAATGAAAACCATGAATGTCATTGCCACATGGCAGGGTTTGCCATGCTCTGAATGTTCCCTCCACCACCGCCTCAGTCTATGCTGCCATAACAAGATACCTGAGACTGAGAAATTTATAAACAACAGCAATTTATTTCTCCAAGAAGTCTGAGATCCAGGTGCCGGCAGGTCAGTGCCTGCTGCGGGCCCGTTCCTCATACAGGGGGGTCGTGTAGGTGTCCTCACATGGCAGAGGAGCGGAAGAGAGTGACCCTACTCCCTTGGGCCCTTCTATGATGGCCCCATTCCATCCTTACGCCTCCTCTTGATACTGTCTGGGGCTGTTAAGTTTCAGCACGTGAACTTTGGGGGGCGTGTTCAGACCATAGCACCCCCAAAGTCATATTTTGAAATCCTCACCCCCAAGGTGATATATTAGGAGGTGTAGGTTTGGGGGGTGGTGAGGTCCTCCCATCGGCGGGATCAGTGTCCATATAAAAGAGGCCCGAGAGAGACGCTCACCCCTTCTGTCATGTGAGGATGCAGCAAGAAGGCAGTGAGCCAGGGACCAGAAGGCAGACCCTCGCCAGACAGCGAATCTGCCAGCCTTGATCCCCGACATCCAAGCCTTCAAAAGTGAGAAATGTCTGCTGCTCACAAGCCCCAGTCTATGATATTTTGTTACAGCAGCCCAGACAGACAGAGCTCAGCATAGTTTTTCCTCCATATACGTAACTCTTTCCTCTATCAGTGAGAAACCTTGTTTTCATTCCCCTCGTTACTTAAACAACCTCCCAACGCCCCCCCCACCGGCCACCACGTCGCTCAGCCTCCGTCCCAGCTGCCTCCACCCTTGCTGCCTCCTCCTGCAGTCCCAGCCCTGCTCGACCCACCGACTCCAACAGTTGGAGACAGAGGGTCTTAATGCATATTTGGCAGAAGAATTGACTTATTCAGAAAAGAAGGGAGAAAGGAAAGAATGAAATTTTTTCAAAAAATGCAAAATGATTAAAAGAGAATGAAAATACGAAATACCAACATCTGTGGGAAGCAGCTAAAGCAGTGCTGAGAGGGAAATTTATAGCACTAAATATTTAGGAAAGGGGGAAAGTCTCACATCAGTGACCTAGAACAAGAACAAAACCCCAAAGCAAGCAGAGGGAAGGACATAATATAGATAAGAGTAGTGGTCAGTGACATTGAAAGCAGAAAAATAATAGAGAAAATCAGTGAAACAAAGAGCTG
>CAUYRT010100807.1:0-19802 GCA_963574885.1 Lepilemur ruficaudatus | reverse complement strand
TACGACTTTTTGACATATTGTTTAGGAGTGTTTTATTTAATATCCAATTATTTTGAAAATTTCTACTTATCTTTTTCTTATTGATTTCTAGTATAATTCCTTTGTGATCTGAAAGCATACATTATATACTTTCTATTCTTTTAAAAAAAAAAAAAAAGAAGAGGTTACCGAGTAGAGCCTGGGACACCTGCCTGGCTTGCTAGTGCTGTGCTGGATCATCGGCCAGTGCAAATAATCAAAACCCACAGCTGCCATCCCAGATGAAGCATTGTGCCTTTGTCTGTGCTGGGTGCTTTGACATACACTGGGAGAAACGTTTTCAGGATAAGATGGTGAGCATAGCCTTATCTTGGAGTTTGTTTAGAAAGAGTAAGGAGAGCTTGGCCCACCATTCTCAAATTTTGGTTCCCAGCTCCAGGTTGCAGTGTGAATCCCCACTCACACTCAGTCTGGCTCGGTGGCGGATGTAGAATTGTGGCTGTTTCATACCCAGCACTCCCTGCCTCCCTGCTTTTGGCCCCCATCAGGTCCACAAGAAGCTGTGACGGAGGCAAATGTCAAGTGCGAAGATGCTTTTATTGGGAAGGAGAGGGACTGAACAGGCTCCTGGCAAGCCTAGGCAGAAGTGCACTAGGCTCAGGAGAGAGAGAAAATAAATAGGTAGTAGCTGGGGAGGGCTCCCAACACAGTCAGAAGGGGCACCATTTGCTTCAACCTCTGGGTCTGCTCATCCTTTTTGCTGTGTGAGCTAGGGTGTGGGGTTTACTGGAACCTGGGGACCTGGAAGAGGACTTCTTGGTGCTCTAAAGGGTGTTAGATCTTCCATCTTGCATGTGAGAGACACTTGGTCTTGGAGGTGTCTAAGCTGGTGCCTAAAGGCTCATCTGAAGGAAGAAAAGATTTCATATGAGGCTAGTGTCAGGTGAGGGACCCCCAGAGCTCATGCCAACAATAAGCTTGATGCCTCAAGGTATGCCCAAGTGCATGAAGCTAAGCCCCGGGAGGAATATCCTGTACCCAGCAGCTGCCACACTCAGTCCCACCCCAGGGCTGGGCCTGTAGGCTTGTCCGCCTGCACTCTGTCTCTCACCCAGGGAGGACCAGACACTCCCAGTGGGAGTCAGGACCCCAGCGTGTCCTCACCCCCAGCATCCTTCTGACAGCCTCCAGCCGTGTCAGGACCCGTGAGGCCTCCTGTGGGCACAGCATCTGTATCTCCCCGGGTCTCATGCGAAGCAGCTGGCTCCCTGTTAAGGATCCGAGGGTCCTCACCGTGCTGTGAACAAAAACAGCAGAAGCCTTTCGTGGTAGGGTGGAAGGACCCAGGCCCAAGTATTTGGGGAAAGTAGGGGCTTGGAGGTTGGGGTTACAGGAGAATTCATGAATAGGGTATCTGAATGTGAAAGAGTAAAATAATTGGCTGCAACCAATTTCAGAACTTCCAGGTTTGAAGGAAGAAGAGCTCTGGAAGAGAATCTTCTGGTGGGGAGGGGTGGCTAAGTGGGTAGCCGAGCTTCTTCCCGAGTTCACTCTGCTGACCTTGCTGCCTTCACCCCGGCAGGGCTCCTGCTTAATGCTCTAACCTAGGCTTGGACAAGCTCCCCGCTTCTGTCCTTTTAACTCAGCAGGGACAGTGTGGGGACAAGGCCTGTCATGTACCACGGAGGCCAGGTTGTATGTTCTGGATTGCTGGGTTTCCTTGGGTATCATTTACTGAGCCCTTTACAAAGGCTCTCCCCCCACAGCCCATAGGGCCAGGCACTCACAGAGTGGAGAAGTTCTCTGCCCGCAGCCAGGCCGCCACCTCCTCAGGCCTCGAGCTGAGGCGAAGCATTGAAGCCTAGGATCAGGGGGAGCCAGGGGTCAGAGCCCATCTGATCTCACAGCCACCAACAGCCCCTGGCATCTGGGTTGTGTTTCTGGGTTCCCATCAAAGCACTTATCTCGCTCTGCGGTTTTCTGGTCTGGCAGGGGACCCAGTCTCGTTCTGTGCTCTGGCCCCGTGATAAACTTGGCACACAGTAAACATACAATAATACTGTCTAAATCCAACCAGGACTATCTCCTCTACTTGCCATCGAATCCTCCCCACCCCCACCTCCTCAACTCCGGACTTAAGGCTTCTCGATTCAGTCTAGGCTGAATAGTACCCTAGGAGGCGACTGGCCCTGGCTCCCGGAGGTCCCTGGCTGTAGAGGCTCCAAGATGTTGCTGGGAATGTAACCACTCTGTCCTGCCTCTTTCTTCACCAGCCACCACCGCTTGCTCTGGTCCAGAACCTGCCAAGAGGCACCACCTCAGTCACCCCTCTATCCAGCCAGCCTTTCCACTCTGCCCCAAGGCTTTCTCCCCCCTGCCTTTTGCCACTTTTCTTCTCCCTCTCTAGGTCACCCACCCTGGCAGCCCCACCCCCGACCACTCACCCAAGCTGCCCATGGCTCCCACCAACCACCACGTCCTCTGGCCCAAGCCTCACCTCCAGCACCTCTCCCTGGACCACAGTCAGTTCCTGTGGGTTTCTAGCTTCAAACTCGTACAGGACTTGCATTTTCAGGGCTGGCTTGGCAAGTGTGGGGCTGGAGGGCCGGAAGTTGGGGTCCCCAGGCTGAGGGTCATGGTTGTGTGTCTTCTCCTGAGCGAAAGGCGTGGTGCTCCCTAACCTAGGACTTCTCTCTCTAAGAAACAGAGTCAGGGTGGCTGGAGAATGGGGTCTCAGAAATTGAGCTATATCCCATCCCAGAGAGCCCCAAATATCTCCTGCCTGCAGTCTGGTGTTAACTTTTGGGTTTCTGTAGAGTTTGCTGGCAGGTCAGTGTCAGGTGGGGCTTGGAATGGGGGTTTCTGCTGGCAGGAGGGGTCTGAAATGTCACTGATTTCTGAAGACATTTCCAGTGGTGGAATTTTCTACATCGTAGCTTTGCTCTAAGCACTTTGTACTTGAGCTTGAGAAATCAGAGGCATGTATGGGTAGCAGCATGAGAAGAAGGGATGGGGGCCTGGGAGGGGAAACAAATGCTTTTTCACCCAGGGTAGGGAGGGCTGTGCTTGTACAAGCCCATGTCTGACTAAAAGAATCCAGAGGGTCTCTGAGATGCAGAGATCCAGAGGAGCAGCTCTGACCCTCCCTCCCCAGGACCACATGGTCCTTGCTAAGCCCAGGGTGTACCGGAAGGAAATGGAGTCCTGGTATCCTAAGGGTGCCTGTAAAGGACATAACAGAGAGTGAGCAATAGCAGGAGGCCACGGCCTGGGAGTAGGGATCTGGGGCAGCAGACCGCAGCTGGGGCATCAGGCCTGCTCACACCCAGCTGTGGCTTGCTCCCTTTCGGGCCGCACTCAACATCCAGATCCGGGTACCCACACAAACCCACCGCCATGTAGTTGTCACGTGACCATGGTATGGACAGGCAGGGCTTTGGGTAGGGCTCTGTGTTAAGCTCTCTTTACCTGGTTGGAGGACTCTGGAAGCTGCCAGCCATCATAAAAGGTGGGTTGGTAGACTGGGGGCTCATTGCCTGTCCAATCGGCCCTGGGGGGGAGGGAAACAAAGCTAAGTCCGTGTCTATTTCTGTGTAGGCTGTGGGATGTGGAGAGGGAGGAGATGACAAGGCCTTGCCTCAGGAATCTTCTAGCTAATAGGTGACATGGCCCATGTGCACAGACGAAAAGCCCACGACATCCAAAAGGAGCAAAGAGTTAAGTTCAACAAATCCCACGGGGCAGGTATCTGGGTGGCAGCCTCACTTCCACCCATAAAGTGAAGACGTATCACCTCCGTAAGAACACGGCGGGCACTTTATTGCACTGATCGGGGGTTTGAATTAAAGCAGTAGAATCACAGGGCATTAGTGCTGGAATACCCCTTCGGGTCTCGTGCAGGATTTTTCTAACCTATGTTTAGTTTCCCAGCAGTAGGTGTCTTTCTTTCTAGCTAAATAGTTTCACCTTGTGAAATAGATCACGAAAGAGCTGCTCTGGTTGACTGTAGGATGGGGCGGGTACTTGCCTCTCAGTCTCCCGCCTTGCCCATTGCACAGGACTGGAAGGGCTGTGCTGTTTGTGGCCTCCAGGCTTGCTCTGCTGGGAATATTTTCCACTTGCCCGCCCAGGGAATGCCCATTCACTTCCCTGCTTCACTAGGGAAGAGGTGAATACTTCTGCTGAACTTGGTCTGTCCCTGGATTATTGCTGCTCTCACACTATATAGCTCATGACTCTTACAATATTTTTGTTTCTTACTATATTGATCTCCTGGGGGCTGTAGTCCTAGTACAGTGATTGGTACATAGGAGGCACCAAATAAGTGTTTATTCAGTGGAAAAAAACAAACTATCCCTCTTCCAAATCTTCTTAATTGGTTCCTTCTCTGCCTTAGAAACATGCTCAAGCCATCCATTGACCTTGCTCCTACTCCGTTTAAGCTGCCATTTTATTACCTTCTTTTTACCAAATTTCTTGCAAATGTGCCTCTATTCCCTGCCTTCATTTTCTCACTTCTGGTTCTTTCATTATTCCTACAACCTGATTTCTACCTCTGCCATTACGTTATTGAGACGAGTCCATTTAAGATCCCAATTGTCAAATCCAGGGACCTCGCGTGGTCTCCGTCCCTCTGGACACCACAACAGCTACAGCTTTGGGTCAATTCGCCTAAAGTCAAGTCACCTAAATAAAATGTACCCGAAATTTAACTCTTTCAAGGGTTTTTACATCTCTTAAGTTATTCTTTTTTTCTGTGTTTCTGCCTTTCATTTCATTCATTCATTCATTTCTGGTTATGTTAAGAAACTAGAAAACATCTAAAGCCACATCTGACTTAATATTATATTTAAAATAAGTATCAAATGTACATCATTTTATGAATACTGGAGCTGTTTGCATCTTTGTGGGTATTTTTAAAAAATATTATAACTGCCAATCTGTTTTTCTAAGGCCTCAAATTCTTGAAGTATGGCTGGGTTTTGAAACACGAAATGGACTATTCAACGTGGTTACTCAATGTTGAAGTGTCTGAATGAAAGTGTTTGAGGCCCTCTTGTTTCAGTCCATTGCAGAGCCTCTGTTTCCCTCTCTTGCTAGTGCTAGACAGATACCAAGGCTGTTCCCACAGATCCAGTGAGCCCAGTGTATCCATGAAAGCCAGTGAGTTACAGGACTGGCTTGTGCAGGTGCCGTTAGTCCCCAGTGTTCTAGGCAACCAGACACTCTTATGAGATAGGAGATCCAGAATCCATAAATGATTTCATTTTAGTGATTGCACCAAGAAAACACATAAAAATGGATTGTTTTGGGTATAAACAACCCAGTGTCCATCAACAGATGAATGGATAATAAAATGTGTCATATAAACAACAGTGAACCTCCTATTCAGCTATAAAAAGGAGGGGAATTCTGACAGATGCCACAACACGGATGGACCTCGAGGACATTATGTTAAATGAATCAAGCCAGACACAAAGGGACAAATATTGTATGACTTCACTTATATGAGGTATGTAGAATAGGCGAATTCAAAGTGGCAGAAAGTAGAATAGAGGTTACCAGAGGTTGGGGAGAGGGAGAAATGGAGAGTTATTGTTTAATAGGTACAGAGTTTCTGTTTAGCATGATGAAAGTTCTGGAAATACTGTAAAAATGGTGTTTGTTGCCCAACCTTGTTGGTGTACTTACTGCCTCTGAATTATACACTTAAGATGGTTAAAATGGTAAATTTTATGTTATGTATATTCTACCACAATAAAAAATGGATTGTTTTAACTATAATTCATGTCCTTAGACAAACTGGACAAATAAAATCCCTTTAAATGGGGCTGAATTGAAAAGAACTGATCGTTAGGTGAAAGAATCACTAGAAAAGCTAACTTATTTCCCTATTGACGTCTCTGTCTTCCCGAAAGCCTCTTCTCTCTTGGTTTTGACCCCTCTGCTCTTCAGGTTCTCCTTTAATTCTCTGGAATTTCTCTTTGCCGTCTTAACCCTTTTCCTTCTGCCACCTACATGTAGAAGTTTCCCAAGGCCCTGCCCTCTTCTGAATAGAGCAAACTGAGCTTGTTAAAGAGTTTTCTGGAGCCTCCACTGGAGTGCTCCCTGCCTGCTGTGCTCACTGTTGTACCCTACGGCCAGGTTGGCCCTTCCAGCTGGGGGGCCTGGTCTCTGTGGAATGTTCCACGGACGCCTCAGCTCAGTCTACCCAAGCTGGTCCCCTGCATCCCCTCCCCCAGGGCTCCCATGGGTCTTGCCTCTGTCCAGCTGCCTGTCTCACCACTGTGGAGTATCCTTCTCTCTTAAATCCTGGCCAGTTGGTGGCCAAGTTTTATTGAGATTACATTTGCGACATCTCTTACGAAAGTAATCCTTAAATTCTGGGCTGGATTGAGACAAAGTTTTCATTTGTCCTTGACAAAAATGAGAAATTATTTCAGTAAAAGATTGCCATCTCTTCTTTCTTGGGAAGAATTGTTCTTTTTTCTGAGATAATGTGTTTCCTTCAGTAGTGGGTGACAGTAACCTGTAGGCTTTTCATTTTTTCATAAACTTTCTGCATTTAGCCTAACAAAAAGTTGGGAACTTTATGTAGAGGCCCCTCCCTCCCAATTTTTTTTTTTTTTTTTAGAGACAGGGTCTTGTTCTGTTGCCCAGGTTGTAGAACAGTGGTGCAATCATAGCTCACTGTAACCTTGAACTCCTGGGCTCAAGTGATCTTCCTGTCTTAGCCTCCCAAGTAGAAGGGACTATAGGCATGCTCCACCATGCCTGGATAATTAAAAAAACATTTTTTTTAGAGATGGGGTCTTGCTATGTTGCCCAGGCTGGTCCTGAACTCTTGGCCTCAAGTGATCCTCCTGCCTTGGCCTTCCAAAGTGCTGGGATTATGGGCATGAGCCACCATGCCTGGCCCTCAAATTGTTTTGAAAGAATTCTGGTTTGTGACAGTGTAGAGATTGGCCACCTCTGATGTCCTGCTCTATGCCTCTGGCCCCTCACCGCTGATTCAGTTCAGGACTTGTCTTCACTCACCGGATGGTAGTCCAGGCTGGGCCCAGCTCCTTCCAGAGGCTATTCTCACGTGGGCTTAGACAGGAGTGTAGCAGGTTGATGGCTTTGGAGGTGAGGAGGGGTGAGATCACTTGGGCTGCTAGATCCTTGGGGTACTCGGCCAGGATCTAGGGGAGGATGGAAGGTGTCAGGAAGCCCAGCCTCCCTCAGGGCCAAGTGGGGGTGGGAAAGGGCCCAGAGTCCCTGGCTACCCCCTTTTGCAGAGCTACATTGCCTCCTGCAAGTGGCCACGTCCACCTTGGGCCTGCTCCTTCCATCTCC
Source organism: Lepilemur ruficaudatus (assembly GCA_963574885.1). NCBI lineage: Eukaryota > Metazoa > Chordata > Mammalia > Primates > Lepilemuridae > Lepilemur > Lepilemur ruficaudatus. Next base: position 12,485 of record CAUYRT010100807.1, on the reverse strand, counting down.
CTTGGAGCCCTGGTGGTCTTGGCTTTGACCCCAGCCCATCTAGTCTGCTGAGGGATGCTGTACATACCAGGGATGGCATTTTGGGGCCAAGGAGGAAGGTTTGTTGGGGTGAGCAAGAGTCAGGCCCCACAGTCTCCCTCTGCTCCTCCTTGACTTAAGCCTGTCCCTCTTCACCACCCTGTCCTCGCCCAACTCACGGAGTCCAGAGTTTGGAAGAGGATGTGCACGACCTCAGGGGCACTCGTCTCTTGCATCCTGATGGCCAGCTTCCCCTGGGGAACAAGGCAATGCCTGTTTCCACCCTTTAGCCCATCCTTTCGCCAGCCCCCATAATTATTTTATGCCTTAGTCGAGAAGCCTGATACTCCCCCAAGATGGGAGAGGAGGTTCCAGGGGGTAGGTGGGGAAGAGAAAGGCTTGGGATGGTCTGAGTGCAGAGAGCAGAGGCTTGCTGGGTGGGGGTGGGGTGGCAGGGCTGGGAAACTTGTGGGGAGCCACATACCAGGAGGTTGAAGCTGTACTTGATCTTCTGTAAGCAGTCGACGTACTGTGCTTCTGTCAGCCCTGTGGCAGAAGGGGCAAAGGCAGTGGGTCACAGATCACCCAAGACACCCCTAGTCCTCTCCCGGGCTCTCAACACTCACCGCCCTGATCCTTGTTTTTTTTCCCTAGTCTCCTCTTCTTCTTACGGCTGGTCTTTGCCTGGGCCTCCTTCAGCTTTCCCATGAACAGCTCAATGTCCCTTAGGACATGGTTCAGCACCTCCTGGGTCCCACACAACCCATGGCCTTGAGTGGGCAGTTACACCCACCCAGGAACTCCCAACTCTGCCCACCACTCCCCTCCCCACCACAGGCCCAACTTGGGGCCTAACCCAGCCTCCCTGTCCCTCCTCAGCCCAGAGCCTGCCCTGGCCATCCTGGGACTTCGGCCTCCTAGGAGGAGAGGAAGGGTTGGTGTCCTCCCTTCTCCCAGGCCCAGAAAGCCCCAGCAAGCCCAAGACCATCGCAGTTACCTCATCTCTCTGGGGATCCTCGGGGGATGGGGACCGCCTTGGAGGAGGCAGAGAGAAGGCGCTTGGGTCTTGGGCACTGGGGTGCCGTGATAGGGGCCTCAGGGATGAGGGGAGGCCTGCAGTGTAAGGGGACGATGGACGTAGAGTTTCTTTGACTTTTGATCTAAACCTTTTCTGCCACCTGCCCCTATGCCCCAGACTTACTGTGCTCTGGAGTCGTCTGGTAGGGTTGCTCTGGAGGAAGCCCTCGCTCCAGAGTGGGTGCCTGCTTCACAGGGAGCGGCCTTTCCAGAGGAGGCCCCCTCCATCTGTCCTGGCCTGGGTGAAGGGCTCTAAATTGAGGTGTGCTGAGGACATGGTAGGCAACACATCTTTGACAAGGTTCTGGGGACAGAGGCCCTGCCCACACTTCTGCCCCAGGATTCAGGGACACCACCACCCCTCTCCAGGTACCCTCCGTCTGCTCCCTGGTCTTTATCTAGACCCTTCCCTGACCCCACTGTGCCTCATCTGCCTACCCTCTGGGTCCTCTTGGGACCTATATCAGTCTCCAGGGATAGTCTCTAGTGTCCCTGGGCCATGCGCATCTCTGCCCTGGTCCCACCTGAATTCTGGGCTCAGGTTGGTTGGGCCATAGGCTTCTCGGCTCCCCAAGATGTAGGGACAGGGTCTGGCCCCCCAAGGTCTGAGTGGTGAGGCCTCACAGGTGGGCTGGGCAGAGCCTGCCTACCTTTGCTCCTGCTCTTCCTCCAGGGCCTTCTGCAGGCTGGTCCTCAGCTGCTCTGCCTGGAGGAAGCAGCAGTCAGGCTGTGTGTGTGTGCACGCATGTGTATTTGCGTGTGCACATGCGCTGGGGGTGATGTGATGGTCATTGAACTTCCCCCTGGCTACTAACCCCCATTTCCTGGCACTGGAAGAGCAGAGTGCTGGCGCCTGGCAGGCCCAACTCCTGCACGGTGATGGACAGGACAGAGTTGTAGGAGCAGGTATTGAGCGCTACGTCCATGGCCTGGATGCTGTCCAGGCGGAAAGAGTCCAGCTCCTCCTGGGCCAGGAAAAGGGTCAACTGTGAGGCCACTGAGAGACAGGCTTGGGTCCTGGGAGCTCCTCACCAGGTCCCCCTAGCCCTTTGGTGGCCCTGGGGCTGGGGTGTCATCTACCCTGACCTTGTGCCTCTGTCCCCAGCCTCCATCCCCATCTCCTCCTAGGCCTGGGTGTCTCCCGTATATGGGGAGGGGTGGCTGCCATTCGGGGCACGGAGGGGTGGAGTTCAAGAGCCTGGGTGACCTGTGTCCCCTCACTGGATTTGGTGGGGGGCTGACCTTGGTCTCGATGTCCAGCAGCTGCAGCCAGCCATTTCTGACCTGCAGTATCAAGTCTTGGCTCCACACCCGGCCCTGTGCATCCATCTCCTGCAGCTTTTGCAGGGCATCCTTGGGCTCGCGCACTCTCTGAGTCCCCAGCTTACATGTCATCAAGTGCTGAGGGGACAGGAGGAGGCCAGGACTGGGAGAAGGTTTGGGGGGGGGTCACAGGTGTGGTGGGAAAGGCAGCAGAGGAGGAAGATGTATGCTTGGCCCCTTGATGGAGGAGGTGCCGGGCTCCAGATAACGCAACCTTCAAGGGCCAGTGTGAAGGCCCGTGTGGAAGCAGCCGGGCTGGGGACGGGGCCTCCAAGGCTGGATCTGAGGGGATGTGTGAGGGGGTTTTAGGACTCCACAGGAAGGATGGTCATGGCCTTTAACAGTCCAGGCCAGGTGAGGCAGCTGGGTGGTGATGGATGTGGGTTCCAATCACCCAACAACATGTGAACTCTGGGTGGGATATAGGACCCTCAGATTCTGTCCCCCACTTTCTTTGCTCCTTTTGGGAACTCATAGTCCCAGCCCCATCTGCCTCCTCACAGACTCCTTCCTTCTCCCACCTTCGAGATCAAGCCCTACCTTCTCCCTGCCCAGAGAGACCCGTGGTGATCTCAGCGTTCATGCATGTCCTTGCCCACTGCTAGTCTGCCCATTTGGTGGGTTTTGCTGTGATCCTGTAGGAGACCCCTCCCTTCTCCCAGCCAAACACTGCCTTCACAAGTCACCCTCCACCCTGGTTTCTTGTTGGGGAGAGATGCAGTCTGCCTCCTGCCCTTGATCCCACACCCCTGCTCTCTGCCCAGGTCCCAGGTCCTCTCCCTGTGCTCACGCTGCCAGCATGTTCAGGGGAGCCTGGTGCCATGAGCAAACACCTGTTATCTGGAACATGTCCCCTCTTGCTATCACCTGCTGGGCCTAAATGAAGCCACCTCCAAGCCTCCACCCCACAATGGAACCAAGTACTCCTGGCTTCTCCCCAGCTGGCTGGAGGAACCCTGCCTTCACTGCCCTGTGGGACCTCCAGACCATCGCCCCAGGCCCCCCCCTTCTTTTCCATTATAGTCCTAGCATCCGATGCTGCAGCGGGTACTTCTACCCCAGAGCTTCAGCCTGACCTGGGGCATGCTCTTCCCCAGCCCCACCCTTGTAGCCTGTGCTTTGCTTTCACCTTGGCCTTGACAGTCCTTCAGGCAACTAGATCTTGTAGCGCTTGCGTCATCCTCCCAGGCCCCTAGGGCCAGAGACGTCATTCCAGCCTCCAGGCAGCTCATGCCCATCCTGGGAGTTCAGGCCTAGACAGTGCCCCTCTCTGACAGTGGCCCTCTCAAGCCCTCACAGGGGCTGTGGACCGCACACGTTTCTGCCTCCAGCCATGCGTGGTCCTGGGCAAAGAGCAGTTCCCTGGGGACTAGTGTGGCAGGCGGTGTGTGGGGAGACAGGCGGGGCTGGGTGGGTGGTTGTGGATGCCTGCTGGCCCATCCGTCTGCTACTTCTTTCTGTCTGGGGACAGGACATCCACCCCTCAACCTCCAGCCAGGCCTGCTGTCCTACCCCTGACTGCCCCTCTTCCTTCCCAGCCCATAGCAAACGCTTGGTTGGATCTGAGTCCACAGGATCTGGCTGGGTCAGGCTGTTGGCTTCCACAGCAGCGACTTGTGCGGGGTGTCTCTGTTTCAGCAGGGGGAGGGCACACGGAAACACCTGGGTTTAGCTGGACACCGTCTGGGGCTCGAGAGGTACTCACCTCCACCCTCTGCTGCAGGAGGGTGGGCTCCGAGGTGAGGTGTTGGGAGTACTCCTTCCGGTGCACTGTGGGTGGACAAAGCGGGGGGACAGGAGGTGGGCAGAAGAGTCCGATGAGACTTGGGCCGCTGCAGGGGGCAATCGGTGTGAGGCGGGAAGGGTGGAGGACGAGGGAGCAGGGAGCTCAGTGGGAGGGTGGGGGATGGGACCTGGGGGAGAGCTTACAGTAAATGGCTTTGCTGCTAGGCCGAGACATGTCGATCCTGCTGAGGATGGCTTCCTGGAACCCAAAATGGACCAGAGACACAGCCGTCAGAGCTGGGGAGGGTGGCATCGCGCACAGTGGGGCTCTGACCTGGGGCCTCTGGGACCAGACCCACAGCCTTGGCTCCAGGGGGTCTTTCCAGAGCATCTCCTGCCAGTGTCCTCCCTGAGGAGACCTCTGTCTTGGCTGGACCTGGAGGTCCCAGGCTGAGGGAAGGAGCACCAGGACGCCACAGCATGGCTGGCCCTAGGGCAGGCTCCAGGCCTCCCCTTATTTTGCCAATAAAGCTCATGCCAGGGGGTGCAGGAACCCTGAAGGGATAGAGAACCGGCACCAGATCCTGTCGGGGCCAGGTGAGTGGGCTGTACCCAGCGTCTGTATAGAAGGCAGAGGATCCACAGCCTTCCCCACCACAGCAGGCCTTCTTGCCAACCCTGCTTCGATTGTGCAAACTGGGAGGATGCTGACATTGGCCCTCTCAGGAAACGGCGTACACACACATGAGCGCGCCTGCAGTGGGGCTCCGTAGGATCTGCCGGTGATCTGCGCTTCCCTCAATGTCTCACCGAATCTCTGTCTCTTTGCTTTTCACACTCTGTATCCTCTGCCCGGATCCCGCCCCCCCTGCCGCCCAGACCCATTAACTTCCAGCTCAAGGGTCACCTTCTCGGTGAAGCCCTCCTCGATCTCCCCACCTGCCTTGCCCGGGTGCCCTCTCCATGCCGCGCTGAACCTTGCCCATTCCTCTCTAACAATGCAGCGGGCACTCCAGCCGCCACAGTTAGTGCTGGGAGCTTGGTGCCAAGCCCCTTATGAACGTTGTCTCATTTAATGTCCACCGCCACTCCCTTGCACTTGGTGCTGTGTGGCAATCGCTGTTCTAAGGGCTTTGCCGACGTCAACTCATCTAACCCTCCTCACTGCCTCTCAGGTGGGCACTGTTACTGTCCTGTAGGACTCTGAGGCCCAAAGAGAGTAACAGCTCCGAGGTGACAAAGGAATATTTAATAGAGAATGAACCCAGATCTGTCGGCTGCAAACTTCATGCTTTCATTATTTATGAACATGCCTCTGTCACTGGGCTGTGAACTGTCACAGAGGGGGTGCAGGGCACAGGAATGTTGCCGTGGAGGGAATTCAGTGTGGGGTGCGTGTGTGTGCGCGGGTGGGTCGGGCGTGCGTGTTATCGGAATGACATGTGGATGCATCACGAGTGGGGTGTCAGTTCTGTGGGAATCCACCTCTGTACATGGTGCACCTGAGTTGTACCAAACCCTGGATATCCTGGGTAAAGTGTGAGAGAGCCGCCCACACCCTTGTTTATCGGGACTGTTAGGAAAATGACAGAGGATTCACCGAGATGACTCAGTGATGGGTAAATGAATTGCTGGTGAACAATTAAGGCATGTGGAGGGGGTGGCTGGACTGCTTTCCTTGTTCAGGAGGACCCCTTTCCTCTCCAAGGGCAAAGGGGGCTAGAAGCCCATAGAAGCCCACTCCGCCTCCCTCAGCCTCCCCCCAGGCTGTGACACTTCCTGCTTCTAGATGTGGAAGAGAAAGTGAGCTCTGCCCTGGTCAGCCCCACTCCTGGCTTTCCCCACACAGGTCCTTGTGGGTCCCTGTGGGCAGGTTGAGGTGGGGAAATAGCTGCTGCTAAAGTTCCAGACCCCAGGAAAGGAAGAGGGGCTGGCTTTGGCCTGCCTTTCCCCTGGGGGCATGGAGGAGCTGTGCAGTCCAGTTCTCCCGTTATCCCCTAGGTGTAGGGGTTTGGAGCAGGGAAGAGGGTTCTACATCACAGACACTGGGGGAACATCCCAGAGATGCTTCTGGAGCCTGGACTTCCTTGCTCCTCTTCCTACCTGGCCAGCCCCTCCTTGGGGTTGATCCTCCTGGCTGTGTCTGGGAGTAGGCTGGAGGCCTTGGCCTGGGAAGCTGCTGAGTTGCCCGTACCTACCCTGGGAACCCCTGTGGCTGAGCTGGACCCTGATCTTCTCGGGGCCCAGGACCTTACCTGAGCGCCAGTGAGGCCTGGTGGCTGGTCGCCCTGGGACTGTACTGGTGGTCTGCTGCTGGTGGCGGAAGGACAGCGGCTTCTCTGCTGGCAGCCACAGGCAGAGCTCCTCTAGCATTCAGGTGGACTCTGTGATGAGGCGACGAAGGCAGCCACGCCTGTGCTCTCTGGACTCTGGCGGGTGGGGAGGCCTCCTGGGCCACTACCCGCTCAACACCGACTGGGCCATGGCAGTGCCTGTGCCGACAGGTGCCCTGAGCTTAGCCAGAGACCCCTGCTTCCCAGCTTCCTCTCCTGTTTGCCCCTAGCCTTGGGGTATGGCCCTGCTCTTCTCTCTGCCTTTTGGGTACTTCATCTGGGGCCCCGGGCCAGCACCGGGCATGGGAGCTGACACCAGGAGAGGGTACCCATGGTCCAGAGAGTCTGGGTTCTGTGTCGGGGACAGGTCAGCTGGAGGTGGACCCCAGGCTTGGGAGAATCTGAGGACTGGCACATGTGTGTGTGTGCATGTGTGTGCTGCACCCATGGGTTCGTGATCACATGTGCCTAGGCAGTGTCTGTGAGCAGGATGTGAATCTTGTCAGGGAGGATGAGGACCTGGACATCATGGAGGGCTGAGATTTCTTTCCGGTGAGGGCCCCCCTCATTTTGTCCCTTCTTCTGTCCTCTCCCACCCAGCAGGGAGCCCTCTCACCCATCCACTCTTGCTCTCCCATTCTCTTTCCTTCTACACCCTACCCTGTGCCCCAGATCCTTGATGGATGCCTGGCTGGCTTCAAGCAAAGGTGGGAAACTGAAGCCTGCCTCTATCTCCATTTGTGAACCCACCCAGTCCTTGTACTTCATTTTATTTAAAATCCTTCCTTGGCACCCAGGGTGTGCAAGACTCCTTGCCCTCTGGGAACTCAGTCTAACAAATAAGGCCAGATATAAACAGAAACCAAGGAGACAAGGCAGGAGAGGAGGGCAGAGGAGGGAACATACCAGTGTGGAGTGGACCTGCTGGCACTAGGATGTGTGATGGAGAGTCCTGCAGAGTCTGAGGACAGGACTCACCTGGAACCATCCCAGGAGATCTCAGCCTTCTCTCCCACCCCCACCCCAACCAACACTGCCCTGGGTGTCCTGGAGCCCAGGGATTGGACCCTGTGAGTGGCTTCCCCACCTGGGCTGTGTGGGTCCCTGGGAGAGTCCGCTGTGCAGCCAGCTTCTGGGGCCCAGGGGTCAGGTGCCTGTGGGGCAGGTACCCAGCCACGGCCCCCAAGGAAGCAGCTCTCCTCACCCTCCTGGCTGTTCCATTCCTGGGTCTCACCCTCATGGCTTTGCTTCTGCTTATTTAGGACAGTACTGTCTGTCTTCTTGCTGCCTCCCCCAGTCCCACCCCAACTCCGTCAAGGCCATAGCCACATTCCACCCCCACACTGGTTTGCATTCCCAGTCAAGGCCTTGTTCCTGTCCAGCTCAGGCCAGGCCCCTCCCTTACACAGGCCTCTCCCCAGGTCCGTGTGAGCACAGCAGGGACTCTCATGGGGACCTGGAGGCAGGGCAGGGCAGGTCCTCAATCCACTGCAGAGATCCACGAGGCATCCTTGGGCAGAGAAACAAGCACCACCTGGCATCTTGCACTCTGCAGCACCCTTTAGGGTGCTCCTGGGAGGAGTGTGGGTCTGCTCAGACAGGAAGCCTTTGTAGCGTGCACGGGGCTGCAGCTGGGGGCCAGGTATCCTGTATGGACATCTGTGAGAGTAGAGTCTCCCCAGGGAAGAGAGACATTAGGAAGGATGGAGGGGCCAAGCCACCCATACCTGGGAATTTAGGAGCCGTAATTGGCGCTTCTGCATACAGAGAGCTCCAGGTGCCAGAGCAGTTCTTTGGCAAAGCAGTCCTGGCCGAGACACCAGCAGCTGGGACTCAGGTGGGAGGGGAAGGAAGCAGGACTCACAAAGCATCTCGCTGAAATTGCGAGGCTACCGAGACTAGGGGAACTCATTTATTGATTCATTCATTTATTCAATCCACAGCTTCCTATGGAATTGAGGGCTCCTGACTGCTAGGCACTGTGCTGGGTGCTAGGGCACACCTGGAAGGCTTAAAGACACCTTGGAATTCAACCCGATTGCATTATCTCTCTCCAAACAACCCAACCTCTCCTCTTACGTTCCCTCTCAGCAAAGGCACCAGCACCCAAACGTGTGTCCCAGCAGGGACCTGGAGTCATCCCCGAGCCCTCCCTCAGCCCTTCAGAGCTGACCCCCCTCCCGTGAGGCCACCTCTGCAGCACGTCCTCTCCTTCTCACTGATTGCCTTCCTCAGGCCCCCTCAGGCCCTCTGCCTTTGCCCACGTGACAGTCTCCTAACCCATGTCCCAGCCTCCTCTCTTGTTCTCGTTGACCCTTCCTCACGGCAGATAGGGAATCTTTCTTAACTGGAAATTTGATCATCCACTCCTCTGCCTAAAGCCCCTCCCTGACTTCCCACTGCTGCAAGATAAAATCCAAACTCCTTATCGTGGCAGATAGTCCTTCATGGGCTGAGGCTCCCACTTCCAAGTCTGGCCACTCCTGCCCCTGTACTTTACACTCAGCCTAGGGAATGGCCTGTAATTTCTCGAAGAGTCATACCTTGATACCTGGCTAGCTGCTGTTCTCTGCCTGGAATGCTCATTGGAAACAACCTGCCTTCGTCTTATGGCGGTGATAGAGTGAGTCATTGATTGTCTCTGCACAGGGGTGTGACAAGGAGGTCAGTAGGCCTGCTGCCCGCGGAAGGCCCTGCCCTTGCTGGTTCTCAGTGTATAAAGAGAGGGGCTGCTGAGGGATGCGATATCGGGAGGGACCCAGGGGCACAGCCACCCTGGCCTGGCCTGGGTCCCTCGGAAGCTCGAGAGCAGGCCCTGGTCAGTGCTGGGAGCTCTGCGTCCATGGAGGGAGTTGGGAGGCAGGTAGGCTCTGGCATTCAGAGGTGGAGGGGTGTCACCTCAGCTTGTGGAGAAGACCCCAGAGCAGAGCCTCTTGCTGGTGGCCTGCATGGCTGAGGCACAGCCTCAAGGTCAGATTGGGCCCTGGGGCTGCTGAGGAGTCCCAGAAACAGACCTCCCCACCCCCCGTCATTGCTGTCCCCAGTCTGGGCACAGGGCAGGCTGGTATGAGCGAGGTAGAGAGTTAAGGGGAGAGATGAGGTCTGTCTTGTGGAGCTTATGTTCCAAAGGTAGGAGAAATAAACACATCTAAAGATAGTCAGAGCCCTGATGACTGACACGAAGGAAATGAAAAGGGTGATGTGAGTGAGACATGGATGGGGGCGTGCTTTGGAAGCAGGAGAATTTCACTTCACGTTTCCAAAGGCAGGGGAGCCTCAAGCTCCTGGAGGGCTAGGAGGGGGCAACCAGCACAGCGACTGTGCTGCTGGGAGGAGTGAGGAGGGAGAGGGTGTGGGATGGGTGGGGGTGTGGTGGGGAGGGACCAGAGCACACAGGGCTCAGGCCAGGAGCCCAGCTTTTACTCCAAGGGCAATAGGAAGACACCAGGGGATTTTAAGCAGAGGAGTGGCTGATCCGACTTGTGTTCCAGGAACAGCTCCCTGGCTGGGGGGGGCGGGGATCATGGGCTGTAGTGGGGCTGGGGGACCCCCAGGGAGACCGCTGAGCTGCTGCGGTGATGGCAGGCGGTGGGGACTGGACACGGGAGGGCAGTGAGAATGGAGACCGAGGTTGCAGGTGGGACGTTTGGGGCATGCTATGGGCTAGAATGGGGGGCTTCGGGGAAAGCGGACTTCAGGAGGACTCGGGCTTTTGGCTTGGACACGGTGGGCTATGGTGCCATTCGTGAGATGGAGAAGCCCAGAAGAACAGACATTTGGGAGATGGGGGGAGGAAAAGTTTCCGTCCCATTCTGGAAGTCTCCAGTTGGGAGGTTTCCTGGGCCTCTGAGTGGAAGGGCCGGGAAGGCGGGAGCAAACCTGGACCTGGAGCTCAGTGACAGGGGACGACCACAGACCACACGCAGCCGTTCAAAACCGCACAGTAAAAGGCAATTCGGTGCTGTGGGGTGCGGGAGTTCATGATGTAGAGAATGGAAGATTCCTGGTAGTTGTAAGTATACAGATAATATTCAGAGGCCTAAGACTGGGCGAGCCCACCTGGGGAAACTGTGTAGATGAAGAGAGGTGAGCTGGGGCTGAGCCGGGGGCTCTCACGGAAAGAGATCTGAGAGACGGGAAGGTGACAAGGATCCAGTTGGGGAGGCTGAGGGGCAGCTGTGAGAGCCCAGGGGAACGGGGAGAGGGTTCAGCAAAGAAGGTGTGGACTCCTGGGTCGGGTGCTGCCAAAGGTGGGAGAGACACCACTGAGAGGGCGGTTATCTGTGTGTGTGTCCACTAGGAGGCCAAGGCTTGGCCCAGGGGAAGTCCCCTGGTGTGGTGGGGGCTGGAGCTGGCCTGGGAGGGCTGAAGAGTGAGGGGTGAGGACGCAGACTGGGAGCCGGCGAGTGTAGACAGTGAGTGCAGGAGGCTTTGCTGGGGAGCGGGTGGCAGGCTGAGGATGAGATATGCAAAATAGTTAAAATGTGTCCAGGGTGGAAGATATTGCAGCATCCTCACCAGTGGAGCAGGCTACTGGAGAGACGGGCGAGACAGCGGAGATGCTGGGAGTGACGGGTACAGAGAGCAGTGGAGGGCCGGCCCCTGTGGGAGGGAAGGGTGAGAAGGTGGGCTGGTCTGCAGGGGGCTCTGGCCAGGGCCTTGGGCTAGACTCTGCTGTGCTCCCCACTCCTCCAGCGCCCTGCTCTCCCCCGTAAAGGCAGAGGCCAATTCTCTGGGGCCAGGGGGACGGCAGGGGCTTGAGTTTTTAGGAAAGAAGGCCAGGCCTCAGGTTTCTTGGAAGCTGCCCTGTCCAGGGACTGGAGACTGGGTGGGATTTATGGCCCACCTCCATTTTTTTAGCTTGTCCTGGGTCCCTCAGCCTCCTAAACCCCCACACCCAAGGCCAGTGCTCAGGCCTGTTTCTCCTACCTTCCTCTAATTGCTCTGGCAGCGGATATCAATCCCTGTGTTTCCCAGCACGGCTTCCATGCACTTGGTTCTGCGCCTTCCTAGTTGTGGATCCACTGGGTGACGTGACTCCTACACAAGCCTCCCTGCCTCCTTCCCTCTGTTCTGCATCCCATCCCATCCAGGCAGATGGCTCCAGGGGCCTGGATTCCCTTGGCATCCTTGCCCTGACAGCCCTGCAGGACTTCAGGGACATCTGGAAAGCCCCTCATCAGAAGCCTGCTCTGTGATTCAGAGCAGGCTTTTCAGGAAAGCCAGGCTGGAGAGGAACCGCAGGCCAGGCTGGGAAAGGGCTGCTTAGGAATGGGCAGTTCCCGGGAAGGGCATGTCTGTGGGGCAGGTGGGGAGACCGGAGGGACGGCCCCATCACCACATGGAGCAGGGCCCTGGGCCACCCTCCCAGGAACGGAGGATGCTGAGGCTTCTTCCTAGGCCTGCCCTGGCTGGGTATGGAGGGGAGGGGGACTGACCAGCGCTGCCCCCTCCCTCACACACTCCTGCTCCCGCCCCCACTTCAAACCACTGCCCACGACCGCCACAGCGCAGCCATGCAAATCCATGTGGCAGAAGAATATTCCATGATGGAGGAAAAGTTCACCACACAGCACTAGATGAAAAAGGCACGTTGCAAAATGTAAGATCCTGGTTTTACAAAAACAACGCACACACGCAAACAGATAAGTATGAATTGAAACAGAAAAATTGAAACAAAACCTGTAATCTCATAAATCTAAACAGGAAACATGGCAATTATGTAAATCTAAACATAGAAATGTTAGGGCCTGGGGGCCATAAGCAGAAAATCATTGGCCATTAGCTTTTGAACTATGTTTGCTTACTTAAGAGAGAAAGTAGAAAATTTTCAGCTGACCCTTATCTGACTCTGGACCTGCCATCCTGCACCTGCTAAAGTGATTAAGTTTAGAAAAGAAATAGAAGGGCGGGGGTGCTTGGCACATCTGCCCACCAGATATAGCCACTGGTCCCAGGTCGAAACGCCCTGGGCCCCTGAGGCGCCTGACATGCTTCGTGTACCCAGTA
>CAUYRT010100806.1:0-58037 GCA_963574885.1 Lepilemur ruficaudatus | reverse complement strand
GTTTTTGAATGTAACAAGATAAGTCAACTTGAGTGGTAATATATTTTGGGAAATCAGCTCACTACAAATTGTGACTGTAAACATTGTACTGTAAATGTTTTGTAGTTTTCCCCCAATAAAATTTTAGGAAGGAAAAAAAATCAACTCATGCCGGGAAACAGACTTAAACTTAAGGTATGAACCTATTAGAATTCTAGAGGAAAACATTGGAAATACTCTTTTAGACATTGACCTAGGCAAAGAATTTAGGGACAAGACCCTAAAGGCAGTCACAGCAACAAAAAAATATAAATACATGAGACCTGATCAAATTAAAAAGCTTCTGCATAGCCAAAGAAACTGTCACAGAGCAAATAAACAACCTACAGAATGGGAGAAAATTTTCACAAACTACATATCCGATAAAGAGCTGATAACTAGAATCAATTTAGAACTCAGGAAAATCAGCAAGAAAAAAATAAAACAACCTTATCAAAAAGTGGGCAAAGGTCATGAACAGAAACTTTTCAAAAGAAGACAGAATAATGGCCAACGAACATATGAAAAAATGCTCAACACCTCTAATCATTAGGGAAATGCAAATAAAAACCACAATGATACATCAATTATCTATAGTGAGAGTAGCCTTTATCAAAAAGTCCCAAAATGATAAATATTGGCATGGATGCGAAGAGATAGGAACACTCTTACACTTCTGGTGGGACTGAAAACTAGTGCAACCTCTGTGGAAAGCAATATGGAGATACCTTAAAGAGGCACAAGTAAAACTTCCATTTGATCCAGCAATCCCATTACTGGGCATCTACCCCAAAGAACAGAAGACATTCTACAAAAAAGACATCTCCACTCTAATGTTTATAGCAGTACAATGCATAATTGCAAAGATGTGGAAACAACTCTAGTGTATCCAACTTCCTGGCTCTTCTTGGATAGGGAAGACAGATAAGAAAAAATAGAAGGTAGCACTATCTTTACATAGGAAAGGTTATCAGCTCAGGATCTCCATCTGGTATGGGGAATAATGAAGTGGTTGGGGCCACTGTGGAGCTGAGATGACTCTCGAGTCCAGGAATAGGCCCACATGGTTACATTGCATGTTGAGAGATAAGGAGATATTGAAATAGAAATTTGCCAATAAGACTTTAGAAAAAAAGATGAAGAGAAGGAAAAGAAGAAAGGGAGGACTAAGATGAGGAGGAGTAGGAAGAGGAGAGAAAGACCCAGCAGTGGAGATAGGGACTAAGGCCACACCACTGGCTCTGTTCAGTTTCTCATTTTCTTCAGTTTCCTTCAGAGCAAGTTTGACATCCTTGTTCCTTAGGCTATAAATGAGAGGGTTCAACATGAGAACCACATTGGTGTAAAACACTGAAAAAAATTTCCCCTGGCCAGCAGACCCAGCGGATGATGGCTTAACCTGAGTGAGCAGCCCAAAGCCATAAAAGAGCACAACTGTTACTATGTGAAGCCACAGGTGCTGATGGTTTTAGACCAACCCTTAGCTGAGGACATGTGAAGGATATTGAAAAGAATCAAAGCACAAGAGATGATGATAATGAGGCTAGATATTAAGACAACTGTGCCCCCAATAACAGAATTCACCAGCTCATTGGCATAGGTGCTGCTGCAGGAGAGCTGGAGGAGGGGGAAGATGTCACACAAGTAATAGTTGATGATATTGGAATCACAAAAGGTGAGGCTGAGCATATACCCTGTGTGCACCATGGCACCAGCAAACCCCATCAAGTATGAGCCCAACATCAGCAGAGAACAGCTCTGAGGAGACATGGCCACCATGTACAGCAGGGGATTACAGATGGCCACATAGCGATCATAGGCCATGGCCGTCAGCACATAGCATTCAGAGTTGACAAAAAAGCAGAAGAAAAATAGCTGAGTAATGTATCCTGTAAAGGAGATGCTGTTGCTCTCTGAAATAAAGCTCATCAGCATTTTGGGGGTAAGGACAAATGACTAACAGAGATCAATGAAGGACAGATTGAAGATGAAAAGGTACATGGGGGTGTGAAGGTGTGAATTCAGGCAAATTAGATTAATTAAGCTCAAGTTTCCCACCACAGTGACCATGTAGTTCACCCAGAGCAGAAAAAACAGGGGCAGTTGGAGCTCAGGTTGATCTGTTAATCCCATGAGAATAAACTCCAACACTGAAGAGTCATTTTCCACAGCCATTGACTCCACAAGTGTGATCTGCAGGAACAGGCTAGAAGGTGACATTAACAATGGACCCTCCTTTTGATATCCAGAGACAGAGCTGAATCTGCTGGTTTACAATCTCACAGTTGTCTGAGAACACACAACAAGGCATCTAAAAAGCAAGATTTTTCATGGTGATTCCCGAGTATTTCCCATTTCCACCTTCCCCCTACTCACGTGTTTTTCTGTGCAGAAAGAATGCTAGTAGACTTCCCAATGTCTTTGCACATCTTTCCATATTTTCTCCTTAGACTTCACTATGGATTAGGGCTGAAAACAACAATAAATAGATAGTGTCCCCCACCCACCCCAGAACCCGTGATTTATATAGTTTTGCGTTTGATACAAAATTGTTAAGACAAAAGTGATTCAATGCTCACCTTCCTATCCTTGGAGGAGTGATCACTGCTGGACCTTAGGGCCTTTCTTCCTCACTGTCCTGAGGGGGACAAGGTTTCTGATGATGGGATGTAACAGCCATCACAGTAGACTTCAGTCTTTGGTGTGTTAGAAGAAATATTCTAGAGAGTATACCATGATTTCTATTTGAGAATTTTCCCATGTTATTCTCTTCACTTGCAAGGAGGAAAACAACTATCTTGTATGAAACTTCTAAAGAGCTAACTCAAATGAAAATCTATCTCACACTCTGTAGTTCTGGTAGAATTGATTAGAAGCACAGAAAATTATTCTCTGCTTTATGATTTCCTCCCAAGTTTGATGAGCCCCTTAAGGGTAGATATTGCTGAGCCTGTGTTTACATCCTGTGTCACAGAAATAACCATCAGATCCTTTGGGACTCCTTGTTCTACTCAGTTTATAATTTCACCTTGGGAAATTCTAATCCCCAATTTAGAGTAGTGGGTGTCTACTCACCCTCTACATCATCCTCTGGAACCCATGCTCCATTCTACAAGAGGAAGGTCTAGGGTCATAGTCACTTGCCATTTCTTCTACTTTTCTACAAGCCTCTGGGATTGCATTAGTAAAATATTAGAGCTTAGCTTTAACATTGCATATGCCTGTGGATTTCACCTCAATAAAGAGTTGTAATAAAGTGGTTGAGAGAGTGGGAGTGAGCCCTCCAGCCAGACTGATTTCAAATCCAGACTTATTAACTTCCTAATTGTGAGACTGTAGACAAGTGACTGAACTACTCTGACATTCATCTATGTATATTTGTATCTACATATGCCTGTGTATGTTTATTAATTGAGGTTATTGAAATAGCTATCTCAGAGAGTTGTTGTGGGAATTACATGAGTTAATTCACATAAAATATTATAAATGTGCCTGACACATAAAACGAGCCTGATAGATGTTAGTATCCCTTCCCCTTTTCCACATCTATTTTCATATAAATCAAGGTTTCTTAATCTTGGCACTTTTGGCATTTGGGATGAGATCACTTTTTGTTGTGGGGCTGTCCTGTGTAGGTGCATAGCATCCCTGCTTTACTCATTAGATGCTAATAGTGTCCCTCCAACACATATGAGTAGTTACAATCAAAATATTCTCCACTGTCAAATATCCCTTTGGTGGCAAAATCACCCATATTTGAGAACCACTGCTCTGTCCATATAGCCTGAACATAACTGCTTTTCAACAAGTTCTATTTTATGCCAATTTATGGTTTTAAGCCCAAAGTGCAGCAAACTGAATTCATCATTTTCTTATAATTCCCAGGGATGCTTCTTCTCAGGTCATCATTTCCCATATTACTTTTACCACCATCTGGGCAACTAATCCACAAACTAAACTTCAGTACCTTCTTCTCAGTCACTACTTTCATCAGTGTTCAAGGCTCAAGGAATACACCTCCTTGAGAGATCTCAACTTTCCTCACACTTAACTAGCCTTTGTAGTCTCTCTCCATCTCAAATTTAGATTACTCTGTTTCCCAACCTGGATTTGTATAAAAGGTGAGAATTTGGATCATTTCACCCCCTACCACTGCTGTATACACACGCCCCTTCTCTTTCTGCTCCCCAATCCTAATCTTCACCAGTATGGTTATAATCATAAATTCAGTTATATGAGTATCCCTATGTTACATTATTAAGCCTATTTTAAACACTATTTACAGCTAATCTGTCAAATGCTAGGATTGTTTTCATGTCTATAACATTTTTATTTTTTCCTTATTATTCCGCAAATTCTCCCTGATTCTTTTCCAACTTCTTCCTGATTTTTTTATAAACCTCTCTTAGCATTAATGCATTCAATCATCAGGATTCAATTTCATCTTCTTATATAAACCCTTTGGAAGTTTTTAACAAACTTCCATCTTGATAAATCATTTTCCATCTATGATACAAATCTGAAATCTTGATATTTTCCTTCATCATTATCCTAAGAATTCCCTTTACCTCTATCATGTATTAGATTTTCTATTTCCTGGATCACCCTATTTTCCTATTTCTTGGTTCCTTACTCATTTTGATGCAAGACATACAACCTTTCTTTCTTGAGAAAAGGTGCATGAAATACAATTTTTTTGACCTTGTATGATTGAAATTGCCTGTAAGTACATTGCTATTTATTGGACATTTGCATGGAAATAGACAACTGACTTAGAGACCACTGCTCCTCTAAATTTTGAAGGCATTAATCAAATCTTGAGGAGTTCAATACTTCTATGATTCTTGATTTCTTTGTGAAAACTGGTTACTTTTGCTCCATTTTAAAAACTTTTAGGATCCTATATTTGTTTCCATTGTTATGAATATTTGCTATGTTGTATCTTAATGTGTGTCTAAAATGGGTGCCCTTTAAAGATATTTTAAGATTAAGAAACAAAAATAATTTGAAGGAGCCAAATCAGGACTGTAAGGTGGATGACTGATTTACCTTTGAAACTCTCACAAAATTGCCTGGTTTGATGAGAAGAATGAGCAGGTAAGACTCCCTGGTGAAGCTCCCCTGACTACTTTTCTGCTAAAGCTTTGAATGACTTTCTCAAAACACTCTCCTAATATGCAGATGCTGTCTTTCTTTGGTCCTCTAGAGAATCAACAAGTAAAATGCTCTGAGCATTCCACAAAACTGTTGCCATGACCTTTGCTGTTGACCAGTCTGCTTTTGCTTTGATTACCACTGCCACTTCTTGGTAGCCATTGTGATGGTGCTTTGTCCTCAGGATTGTACTAGTAAAGCCAAATTTCTTTTCTCTTGTTACAATTCTTTGAAAAAATGCTTCAAGATCTTGATCTCACTTGTTTAAAATATCTTTTGAAAGCTCTGCTCTTGTCTGAGGCTGATATGGGCTCAATGGTTTTAGCACTGATCAAGTGCAAATTTTTCTCAACCTTAATTTTTCCATCCGAATTATGTAAGCTGAACCAACTGAGATGTCTGTGGTGTTGGCTATTATTTCTGCTTCTACTTATGGGTTCTCTATAATTAGGGCAAAAACAAGAATTTTTTTCTACCAAATGGATGTGAATGAGCTGACACTGCAGGCTTCATCTGCAACATCATCATGTTCCTTCTTACAATGAATTAACCATTAGTAAAGTGCTGATTTTGAGGTGGTATTTCTCCCATACACTTTTTGTAGAATATCAATGATTTCACCATTCTTCCACCAAGTTTCTCCATTAATTTGATCTTTATTGTTGCTTCAAATTCAGCAGAATTCATATTGTTTTGATAGAAGTTCTTTTCAAACTAGTGTTTAATCCTTCTTAGTGTCTCAAACTAGATCCTGTTTGGACATGTCACAGTAAGTTAGTAGGACTTTATTTTGTTGCAAAAAATTAATAATTATGCATAGCTTTTTCATAATACCCATTTTCCATGAACTTCTTGAATACCCCTTGTATACTATGAGCGGCATTAATTAAATCCATTCAGGAAGTTCAAGTCCTTTAGTTCTGGATAAATATTTCTTAAACTATATAAATAATGATGTCCTCCTGCTACTTTGCTACCTTTCTGAAATATTCATTATTGAGAAGCTGAAATCCTGGAATTTTGTCTTCTTTACTATATTTATACTTCTCTTTTTTCATTATTTCCTGTATTTTCCCTACCTCAACTTTCCTTCTGAGTCTTTCTTTTTTCTTTTTGCTATCATTTCTAATGCTCAGGAATATACTTTGACCTCTTATGATGTTTTCTTGAAGTTTTCTTTCCTTTGAATTACTTCTTTCCTTCAAATTGTTTCTGATTTCCAAGAAGTAAATTTTATATTCGGAGTTCTCTTTGAGTGTCTCAGCATACTTGCCCATGCCTTAACATGAGGGAGTGGGGTTCTAAAAGCTGATAGCATCTCCATGTGGGCACTCAGTGCTTATCAAATGTTGCTTCACTATATACTGTCCCATTTCACAAGGGAACTCTTAGCAGTAATACCCTTAGGTAATTTATTGTGAACCGATTTGATTACACGGAGAAGAGTATTTCAGTATTCCTGAAGGATATAATCCTGGCTTTCAACATTCTCTGAGATGAGTGGAGGAAGAAGGCCAATGGGGTTAACATCTATGAGGTGAAATTTCTACTTTATTGCCTTGTCAGTATGGTAAACTCCCCTCAAATATGCATATAGTCTCCTGATTTAGAAACTCTGCTTTACTTTGTTTGGTGAATGATCCTCTAGTCTTTTACCGGATGTAAATGGAGGCAGTCACGTAGCTTCATGCAGAGGTAGAGGAGATCTGAAGATCTAATTAGCTCCTGAACAGACTTTGAAGCATTCCATTTGTCTTGTCCTTACCTTCACTTCTGCCAAAGGTGCCTGTGCTGCAAAATTCTGAGTATATGAGAGATTTTAAGGTGTAAACTAGGTGTTTTCTTAGTTTCTCCAGTTCTATCTTAGTGTCAGATGTTGTGAGAATGCCAAATCAAA
The DNA here is from genome assembly GCA_963574885.1 of Lepilemur ruficaudatus. Classification (NCBI taxonomy): domain Eukaryota; kingdom Metazoa; phylum Chordata; class Mammalia; order Primates; family Lepilemuridae; genus Lepilemur; species Lepilemur ruficaudatus. The sequence continues at coordinate 50,968 of CAUYRT010100806.1, read as the reverse complement.
TACTATTCCTTTATCTACACTCTAATTCCCCAAACTTTTGGAGTTGTGATTCTACTGTTTTGTTTTTTTTTATTTGTCCCTATGAGTTAATGCCATTTTTAACCCCTTTTCTGTCATGTTATTGACTTTCACACAAGACGAGAGACAAAGTGTTTACATTACATCTGCCATCTTTAGCCAGAATCCTCAGGTTGCATTTCTAGGACAACAGCTAGGATCAAACCAAGCCCACAGAAGCCTGGAGACTGGCAGTTAAGATTTTAAGTCTTGAGCGGATCTATCATACTCTGAGTAGTTGGTGTATGAGGTCTAAAACCCTAAAAATACTCTCTTTATCTTATAATTTTTACTGATTTATTTCATGCAATGATTTTTTTTTTTTACATTAAGGTTGCAATTGACTGTGAACACAAACAGAATGAGATATAGATCTTAACCCCTAGGATTCCTCAATCTAATTAGAGAGATAAACAAAGAAACAGAGAATTGTACCACCATTAATCATTATTGGCCAACCACAGTGCTAAATTCTTTGTATACCTTTCCTCATCTCACCCTTACAATAACCCTCTGAACCAGGCATCCCTGTCTTACATATAAGAAACTCAAACCTAGCATTAATAATTGATTGTTCCAAGGTCAAAACATCTACTAGAAGAACAAAGTTCATACTTGGTATCTATAAAGGCAAAGTTGCTTTCTTTACTATGCTATGAAGAACTATGTTACACAATGTAGAGTATCACACAATGCTGTACAAGGTACATTGAGGACTCTTTCAATTTGAGTGACAGGAATCCAAGTCAAATTTATTTTGATAAACCAGGCTATACCAAAAAGGTATGTAAAACTTATCTGTCAAGAATGCAAATGGCTTTTTGTATGGCTAGACAAAGTAGAATCAATCATATCATGAGGGTTTGTCTCTCATCCCACTTTTTTTCTGTTTGGTTCTACTGGAGTTTAGTCTCAAATGGGCTCTTCTGTGCAGTTAAAGGAAACCATCAGGATCCCTAGATCTAACTATAACCCAGGATAGGGACAAGGGTTTTTTTAAAAATAATCTTGGCAAAAAAGATTACATAGTTAAATAACTATTCCTTGTCATCAGGGTTTTGCATGTGCTAATTGGACAAGATTGTATGATCTGACATGGGCAAGACAGTCTTTCAATATCACATAAAATGTGTTCCCTGTCTCAAAATGGGTCCAGCCAAAAAACCAAATACTATGTTATATATTCCCTTAAGAGAATATTTAAAACAGAGAATTAGTTATGCAGATATGGCCAGGGAGAAACAGCAAAAGGATGACACTGAGAAAATAGAAAGACTAATGAACTTCAGAAAATAGCTACCACTCCCAGGACTGGTGAAAAAATAGAAGTAGGGAGCATAATCAGATTCTAGAATCTCAGAGGAGACGTTCTATAGGATTGGTGCTTGGATAGAGGATTGGAGGTATCTCACAGCTGGTTCTTGAACTCTTTATGTAGAGGCTCTGCCCAGAGGTTGCCAGGACTAACAAGGAGGGAGATCAGTAAAAAGGCCTGTTAAGGGATTGAGCCACTCAAGGCGCAAAGTCCAGGCAGTGCAGTGAGGGAGCAGGTAAGCTCCCTGTCCCTATCAGATAGCAGGTAAGCCTGTCCTACCCAGCTGCTGACTATACAGCTAAAGTGGTGCAGCAAGTTAAGCACTTTTGCATGTGCTTGTTAGCCATTTGCATGCATTCTTTGGGGTATCTCCTTTAAAAAAATTGCCCATTTATTAAATGTTTTTCTATAATTAATGTATCTTTTAATAAATGAGTTGTTATATTTATTCTGAACACAATATATGTATATATTACAAATATTCTTCCAGCCTGTGGTTTACCTATGAATATTTTTTGATAAATAGATGTTCTCATTTTAATGAAGTTTGTTTGTCTTTTGGGTTTAGTGTTTTCTAGATTTTTTTCTAAGCAATCTATGCCAACACTTACATGCTTTTTCATGTTTTCTTGTAGAAGATTTATAGTTTAAGCTTTTTAAATATAGTTTGGATCCATTTTAGATTAATTTCATGTAGGGTGTGAGGTAGAGACCAAGGTTCATTGTTTCCTTATGGGTAGGCAGTATTTCTAGCACCAAGTGCTTAAAAGTTTTTCTTTCCTTATGGACTTACTCTGTTGCTTTATCCACAATCAATTGACTGTTGAATGAGGATCTGTTGCTCAATACTCTATCTTGTCCCCGGGACTTATTCACCTACCTTTATAACAAAACCAATCGCTCTTCATTATCACACCATTATACTAATTTTTAAAGTCTGTTAATGTAAGTCCTCTTTGTCATTTAGGGTCCCATAAGAAGGAGATGCCAGGAAATTGATTAGACTGGCAACACATTTATTTTGGTAAATGCCCGTGAAAGATAAAATGAGAGGCAGTGAGAGTCAGTGATGAAGCCTCAGACCAGGATAAAAATCTAACACATACGAAAGGAGAAAGACAAGATTGGGCCCATTCAGGGTGGTATGGCCTTAGACTCTTACACTGCTGGTGGAACTGCAAATTAGTGCAAGCTCTGTGGAAAAGAACTTGGGGATGCCTCAAAGAGCTAAAAATAGAAATACCATTCAATCCAGCACTAACATTATTAGGCATCTACCCAAAAGAACATAAGACATTCTGTTATAGAGGATTCCTTTTTTTCTGCACCTATTATGCAGAAGAATGTTTTTCCCATCTACCATTTGTTTACTAAAAAGAGAATATATGCTTAATTCCACCTTTATTTATTAGTTTTGAGAGTAATAAGTTGGTTCCCTAGAACTTCAAATAGATTTCTTACATGTGACGAATGTCAGTCATTATTCATTTTAATGTTCAAATGGTTCCATTCTCAGCTAGCAAAAGTCCCCTCAAGTTTGCTCCTCTATCCTTTTTGCCATAGTCCTAGTAGCTACTTATTTTCCAATACAACAAGATTCTTACCTCAGTGTGCATCTTCAGCCTGATTCAGAAATCATCCTTTTCTCCCCTAACCTTAATTGTTTAAGGAATAAATAGTATTTAGAAAACACAGTCTGGGTGTTTGGCATGCAAGTTATTATTAGAACATAATTTTCCAGGAATTTTCAGTAGAGACCTAAGCAATGCATGTATTTCTGAAAGAATAGGTAATTTGAATTTTAATATTACAGTGATTTACTTAAACTTTAAACAACTTTTGCTCTGGTTTTATTTCTTATGCTGAAAGTCATGGTTCTTAAAAATTAGCATTTTTTATTTATGCTACAATATACATACAATAGTTTCAAATGGAAATAATATTATCAATTCTGAAATAAGTCTCCTCAGTGAAGTTTAACTTTTCTTCCCATATTTATTTGTACTCTGTGCTAAGGCTTACAATCAATATGCATGTGTTTTAAGATCATTTGTTACAATTGATTTTGTTGCCTTTTGTCTTCAACTTTTAGAATTTTTATCTATGTTTCTTTCTAAAGTATGGAAAATGGTTACATTCTTTCAAAGTAAAAACAACAAAACAAGTAACAAGTAGAGAATTCTTGCTTTCCTCTTTGTCCTCTTCATCCTATCTTATTTACTCTCTCCCCAATAGTAACCATTTCATTACATTTTGTCTTTCTTTTCATTGTTGCTTTTTGAAATAGGATATACATAAATATATGTATTTATTTATCATATATTATATTTATATATTATTATATATTGCATAATGTATATTTAACATATATATTTTTCCCCCGACTCACCTTCAAAGAAATACTAGATATACTAGAAATATCAGAGAAACTAGATAACTACGTAATTTTACCTTCAGTAAAACTTCAGAGTTTTTCAGTTTCATTACAATTTTAAGTTTTGGATTATTTGTATAAATAGCCCCTGTTGGAACGGGGTTAATCCATTGCAACTCAAATATTTTATTATTTAATAACTATTGAGCCATTCATATTTGTCTCTTACATTAATTTCTCTATTGAGATGTCAGTTTAATTGGCATTTGAATCGGCAGACTGAGTAAAGCAGGTGTTCCTCCCCAATATGAGTGGGCTTCAACCAATCCATGAAGGCCTGATTGGAAAAAAGGGTGTTGGAAGGTCGGATTTACCCTCCCTTTGCCCGACTGTTTGAGCTGGAACATCCGTCTTCTCTGGCTATTGGATTGGGACTTAACCCATCAGCCCTCCGTTGCTCATGCCCTTGGACTGGGACTGAGAATTACACCATTGGTTCACCTGGTTCTCAGGCCTTCAGACTTGGACCTAAACTACACCATGGCCTTTCCTGGATCTCCAGCTTGCAGACAGCACATCTTGAGGTATCTTACTCTTCATAATTGTGTGAGCCAATTCCTCATAATGTGTCCCTTTGCGCGCGCGTGTGTGTGTGTGTGTGTGTATCTCAATCCTATGGTTTCTGTTCCTCTGGAAAACTCTGACTAATACAGTGTTATTATAAAGAGTTTCAAGGCAATAGTGTACTTTAAAGAAAATAAGCACATTTAGCAAAAAAAAATGAATTCCTAAAAATTAAAATAAGATTGAAGAAATAAAATTACTTAAAAATCTCTTGTAACACAGAGATAAAAGCTAAAAATAATTAAAATAAGAGAGAGAAGTTAGAAAAGCATAGAGGAGGAATGCAGGACATCCAAACTGGTACTCGAGGAAGCAGTTGGTACTTGGGGAGGAGCAGATACCCAGCAGGGTAATCAAGGAGAATGTTTCAGAGCAGAAAAAAGAATGATTAGAAATCAGAGAGATTTGATAAAATGTCTTACACTGTCAAAAAATATAAGAAAAATAATTTGGATCATCTTTGTGACAAAGTATGAGTATTTGCTTATTCATTTAAGGAAAGATGTGAAATGAAGGCAATTATAAGCCCTAGGGGAAAACAATGCATATCTGTGGAAAGAATTCTTAGGAGAGATAGGAAGCAACCTCAAATACAATGTAATTGTCAGCAAACCAATGAAATTAAAGATAGAAAACCTATTTGAATCTGAATTTTATAGCAATCTCTGTTGAATAGTAATATTTAGTGAAATAGAATTACATTTCCATGTCTATGGGTATTGTCTATCTTTTATCAATAAAATAAACACAATCTTACTATTAGTTGACTGAATTTTCCAATGAAGTCTTATACATAAATGCCTGAAGAAAGATTGTAAAGTTACATAGTTCAGTTCTAAAACTTGAGACCATTACCATTACCTGCTTGAAACCATAAAAGTTCATTGGCTCCAGAAAGCTATGAATGCAACATTGACAGCATGACAGCATTTATAATGTTTTCTCATAATCATAAAAGGCACAAATATTCGGGAATATGCATCCTTTATTATCCCTAGACAGAGATAGCACCACAAAAGAAAGCAAGCAGAAAAAAGAAAAAAAAATGTTAGAAAAAGTATGAAAACTATGAAAAGTTACTAATTCCGAAAGGCAAAAAATAGTGAGGTAACAAGGCTGATTTCAATGTCACCATGGTGATGATCTATGGTTTAGAACACAACACCATGTTGATAGGCAGCATTATTATTCTTTTCTTTATTAATTCTATTATTATTTATATAGCTGATGAATGCCATGATGATAATATAGAAACATTTGCAAGGTAAATAAATAGGACATTAACTGAAAATTATTATGTAAATCAGGTTTACATATTATTATGTAAAGCAGGTATTTCTTAATTTCTATCTTCCAAAATAAGCCTAGGGATCTGGACCACTTTTAACTACAACTTTCTTTTTCTTTTAAGCATGTCCATCTATATCTTTCTTAATGTATTTAATCTCTTGCATACTCTTATCTATCCAAATTCTACCAAATTTCTGTGTCCAATCTTTATCCCATTCCACCCATAATCTCAAACAATTATTTTACTAAGCATTTATTGTACTTGCACTTTACATTTACCTTTTTTGCAATATATTAATATTTCCTTACCTCTTCAATAGTACCATGTGCCACTGAGAAAATATCATAATTTTTATAAGAATCAGACTGCGGCTGTAATTCTACAACTAGTAAGCACTGTTTTCTCAGCAAGTCAAAATTCTTAGTTTCTCACTTATAAGATGAAGGTTATCTAGATGGTTTATTCAATTGACATAACTCTAAAATACTGAATATCATATTTCTTTTATATATCTCAAACCTTTGCAAATCGAAGAAATATAATTTCAGATGTGGAAAGGACTTTACAATTCACCTAATTCAATTCCTTTTTGGCTATTGCAATGAATCCATGTTACTGATTTATTCATTTGTCCATCAAATATTTATTGAACAGTTTCTATGCCAGAAATTGTGTGACGTGCCAGGAAAATCAAGATGAATGCTGAATATTTTAGGATTGTAGTAAAGTGGAAGAAATTGGAAAAATAGGTATATAATTATTATATTATGTAGTAAAGGCACAGATAGAGTATGAAAAGATCATTGTTGAAAACGGAAGGTAGCATGAGGAGGTTAGGAAAATCAGTTTGAAAGTAATAATGTCAGAGCTGAAGGATAAAGATTTCTAGAAAGTAGATTAAAGAAGTAATGGAAACTCAGAGACACTCAGGGAAAAGGCACGGAAGCAAGACACACCAATAACACGTGTGGGTAACTATGGACAGTTTTTCTTAGTGTATAAAACCACGATGCCAGAATAGTGATGAAAGAGTGGTCAAGGCACAGTTCGTGTATGACCTGAGAAAAGGTTATAACTTTGCAACTTGATGTTTCTATGGTGTGCTCCTTTGAGCTTCCACATCAGACTCACGTGGCTTGCTAGCCAAGCATGCAATTCTTGAGCCCCATCTTGGGGACAGTGAATAAGAATCTCAGGGAGTTTGAATCTGCAAGTATAGGTATACAGCAACACGGGTATGTAATTTTTACGTATGCTAGAGTGCGTACTTCTCAGACTTTCGAGAAGACTGAAATAAATCAAAGATAAGGCAAAGACTGGAATCATAGAAACCAATCAGTAGCCTAACTATGAAATGATGATACTGAGGAACTAAAGCAGCGGTGATAGGAATTGAGACTTGATGACAGATGGCATGTGGAGCATACATGAAAAAAGTCAAAAAAAAAACTCTAGTTTTGCCACAAAAAAAAATTCTGAGAGCCCCGTTTTACTATGTTTATAAACTCATATGACGATAAAGGGCCATCGACAATCACTAATGCAATTGAAATTAAGACCCCCAAAAGATTAAGTATTTGTATTCATAGATAACATGTTTAGATTGAACCCTGAAAAAAAATAAGCATTGAAAAATAATCTCCAAAGAAAATGTAACATTCTAAAAATGGTATGGGTAAATTCTTTCAGGAACATGTCATGGTGTTCTTTGATCTGAAACAGATTAAAGAAGACCAGGAGAGTAATGTATCTTGTAGAGAAGGACTCTGAAATAGTAGCATTTTAAGCAGTCAATAAATCAAATGCTGAGCAAATGTAATTCAGGGAGAAGAAAGCCAGTGTCCAGACCCAGGTAGGAAAGCAAGTGGGTCATGCTCTGTTCAAGGTCAATGAGGTCTTGCAAAGATTAAGAAAAACAAGCAGCTAAGGTCTACTTAGTTACGCTTGAAGAACTCTATGTTGGAAAATGGGTAAAAGGCAGAGAAGAGAAATGCTAACAACAAAGGTTTAACATCTTGTCTTAGGGCAGAGGCTACTTTCTCTTAGATTTGATTCTCTTCCCTTTGATGGATGTGGGTGATTAAAAATCCTAAACGTTTGCATCTGTGAAGGTCAGAATCGTAGAACGTCAATGGAAACATTGAAAACTGAGTCTGGTGCATCAATTCTGATGGAGAGCATACAAAATTAAGAGAAATTTATGCTACTTTGATTATGGACTCAAGAACTACCACTGACCTAGCTTCAAAAATAAAGTTTAAGCTTCATTCATTCATTACTACGTCCTCTTCCTTCTCCACTGACAAAACAAAATTAGTGAAAGAAAAAGCCTAAGAGCTTTTTTCCAGCCAAGAAACAAACAATGTGCAGCTTGTAATTCCACCTGTACATCCTGCTTTCTGTTCAAAACAATCTGATTTCCTCAATAAAACCAAGGAAAGGTAGAAACTTCAATAGTGACTCATGGTCTGAAGAGAGGGATGGCAATGAGGTGATTAGGAAACAAAAATTATTTTTCCTGTGTAAACAATAGAAATGTCTTCTGTGGATCATGTGTGTTTTATGGAAAAGTAGTCTCCAAAACTAGGGTAATCACTAGATTTAAAGTTAGGGGAGAAGGGAATGGGTATATTCACACCTACTGGGTGTGGTGTGCCCCGTCTGGGGGACACACTTGAAGCTCTGACCCGGGTGGGGCAAAGGAAATATGTGTAACCTAAACACTTGTACCCCCATAATATGCAGATATAAAAAAAATTAAAAAGGAGATTTATCTTTTAATTCCAATTCTGCCACTATGTATTACGACTCAATTTTCTAATCTGTAAAATAGAGTGGTTCAATAAATGGCCTCTGATGCTCTATTCAGTTCTAGTATTCTACAGAACAAAATTTTTTGTTTAAAGACAGTGGAATAAAGTCTTCTTATTTCCCTCTTTTTATACCCAATGAAACACAACAATGAAAAAAGAAACAAATATAGAAAGATGGGAAATGCCCCAACCTCAAAGCATAACTGACATGACACATTTCCAATGCGCTGGAGGCTGTGCTGTGCTGTCGCTCACGGCGCTGCCCTGGGTTCTAACTGGCTGCAGGTTATCCAATGGTAAGGGTCACTCAATATAAAATAATTTTGATTAAATGATAATGTTTTGACGAAAGTTGGTCTTTTTGTTCAGTTAAGAAATAATCACAAGTAAACCAACAGCAGAAATTTGCCTTAAAACTTACATAAAAAAAAAAAGAAAAGAAGGTGGAAAAATGATGTAATTAGAGGCAGATGATGGACACCTTATAAGAGGTATGGTTCAAACGAAACAGAAAAAGAGAAAAAGTTCATCAAAATCTGAGAGATATTATAAGTAGCATGAGCTGTCTCCTTCTATAAAGTCATATTAGAATTAGAACAATGCAAAGAAGAATATAAAGCATTAGTAGCATTAGATTCACTAGGAAAGAAATGTAAGAGAAATTAGTGTTAAACAGTATTGAAAGTCAAATGATCAAAACAGAAATGAAAGTAACTGAGACAGTAACACAGTGGTTAGACTTGAGAAAGTCACACCAAATAGATGGGAAATATAATTATATAAGAATTATTATTGACTACTTACGTAGTTAATATCTGGTTAATTATATACTAGCTAATTGCATGAAACAGGTAAATGAAATTTAGCATAGTATTCCTATAAAAGTTTAAAAACTGGAAGAAAAAATATTCAACTACCTAGAGGAATAAATTTTTTCTTACTTAAAGAAAGGTTTTGTTGCAGTGAATATGTGACTGTGTATCAGAGAGGGAAAGGCAGGGAACACAATCATAAAGAAGGCATCAAATGTGGGTCTGGGAAAAAGTAAGTAATAATAAATTCACTGTACATGGAAAATTAATTGGGCCTCAGAATATCATTAATGGTGACAATGGAGCAAATTTGGCAGAAAATCTGAAGAAAAAAACAGACCAAGAGAGTTATAAATATGCAAATGGCCTTTTAGGTACAATGATAATGAATTAACATTTGTGTCATACCAGAAATTAGGAATAGATATAAATATTTATTAAAATGTTACTTGAATATTAATTAATGGGCAGGGTATGATTCAAAGTAAAACAAAGTGGAGAGAGTGCTGTAAAAAAAATTTGTAAGTAGTAAATATATTTAAAAATAGAACAAAGACTAAAAGTCTCAGAGAAAACAGAATTTAAATGCTATGTATCTTTATATTTTAAAATTAACAAATCAGATAGAAGTTTAGAAGTTGATGTTCGAGTGTATATTAATTTCCTCATTTTCTATGACCTTAACTCATAAAGTCTAATTTAAAATACAAATCTTAAATATAATGAGACTATTCTCTTAATGTTTAAAATTTTATTCCTTGATCGTGAAGAAAATTAGTCAATCAGCGTTTCTTACGATAATGCACATTTACTGTAAATCTGGTACCACGGCCCAGCCCCAGGCCGCAGACCTGCGCAGTGACAGTCCGCGGCCGCACGGGGGAGCCAAGGAGCGGCTGCCTCCTGCCTACAGCGCCCCGTCGCTGCGCCACCGCAGAAGCTGCGCCCCCTGTGGGATCGGAGGCACATTGGGTTCTTGCAGGAGCCCGAGCCCTGCTGTTGACTGTGCACGTGCAGGATGCAGGTTGCGGCTCCTTGCCAGAGCTAATGCCCGACAGTCGGAGGTGGAGCTGAGGGGGTGACGCCAGCGCTGGGGAGCGGCTGCAAATACAGATCATCTTAAGCAGAGAGGTCTGACTGCACAATAAATGGTATGCGCTTGAATCATCCCAAACCACCCCCGCCCATCCCTGGTCTGTGGAATAATTGTCTTCCATGAAACCAGTCCCTGGTGTCGAGAAGGTTGGGGGCTGCTGCTCTAAGATTCAAGCTTTTCCCCTTTGATCTAAATCAGCTTAGATGTAGTAATTTCAATATTGCATATGCTATGTCAACTTATTTTTTCTTTATAACTGACTATATTCCTAGAGAAATATCTAAAATTATATTGAGTAGATGTTAGTATTGTTTTTAGGTTTTGGTATTATTGGTTATTGAGTAATAATAATAATTTTTGAGTAATAATAATAATTGAGTAATAATAATTACTCAATAATAATTTGAGTAATAATAATAATTTCATCAAAATATTTTTGTATTATAAAAACTAAATGCAGATAGTAACTATCACTGCATTTTCAGTTAAATTTGAGTCACAGAAGAATACTAAATCTTAACCTTTCCCCTTAGACTTTCTTGTATGTCAATATGCTTCAAAAATAATTTTTTAAAATGATTATTTACTGTGATCTATTACAATTCACACAAACATGCATGTAACACACACACACACCACTCCTTTCCTTAGAAACATATGGGCTAATGTAAGTGGCAAAAAGAAAAGAATCAAATAGCTAAAATACATGGAAGACAATTGTGCAGGTAAGTTATGGTCAATCACTGTTAAAAGAGGTATCTAATTTAGTTGCTTTGGGACAGAGGAGAAGCTTCCCCACCCCACCCCCAAAAACTCTTGATATGCTCTGTATTTTAAGCCCTTTCCTGTAGAAATCAATATGGCTACAGATCTGGAGGGCACAGAAAGGACTGAATCCCACACAGCCCACCTCAGAATGGGATGCTCCAGTCACATGGCTGATAATGGGAGGTTTGGTCTGCTAATGACTATTGGTGCCCTACATCCCAATAGGAGGTAAACTGACACTGGGCAGCCAGCCACTGTGAGGTTTCCATCTTTTTTGTTCTCCTTTAAAAGACTTGCAATCGAATAAAGTACAATGTCAGACCTTCAGCAGGCGTTTTCCTTAGTGACTCAAAATGAAAAATGGTTAATTCTTTCTTTGTTTGTTTTGATCTCTCTGCTGCCTGAGGAAAGAAACTAAGTAACGAAGAAGCCAGTAATCATTTGATCTGCTCCGAAGACAAAGAAAAAATGTTTACTAAGAAATTTTTAAATAGTTGTTATAAAATTTGTAGCCAGGCGTGGTGACTCACACCCGTAATCCTAGCACTCCGGGAGGCTGAGGTGGGAGGATCACTTGAGCTCAGGAGTTTGAGACCAGTCTGAACAAGAGCAAAACAAAGTCTCTACTAAAAATAGAAAAAAGTAGCCAAGCATGGTAGCTCATGCCTGTAGTCCCAACTACTACTCAAGAGGCTGATGCAGGAGGATCACTTGAGCCCAGGAGTTTAAAGTTGCAGTGAGCTATGATGATGCCACTGCACTCTCGTCAGGGTGACAGAGACTCTGTCAAGAAAAAAAAATCCTAATATCCTGTCAATTATAACCTCATAATTTATCTTACATCTATGACACTTGTCTCTTGACATTCCCCTTTCCACTTACTAACTTCACACAAACATATCTTGTATTTGTTCCTCGACTAAAATCCCTTCACTGTTTTCCAAACCCATTAGTCTTAGACAAGCCAAATGTCCTTAGCAAAGTGTTAGTCATGTTGACAGATAGTCAATTAAGGCCTGAAGCATCATATTTTCAACCAGTCACCTACGTGCAACTTAGATTCACAAAGAGACATTCACTGGGTGTTTCACATAAAAACAATGATCTAAAACATTCCAGGTTTTTTTTTGTTTGGTTGATTTTTTTTGCTAAAACTTTTGCCTAAAGCACTAATTCATAGGCCCACTGGCTTAAACTGCTTGAGTTGACAAGCACCCTCATTGCTTAAGCAATGGGCAGTTGTGAAGACAACAAAAAGTGATGCCTCGAGTGTCTGATATGGCTACTTTGTCTTAGGCTCACAGTTAAATCTCCCCACTGCAAACTATTATTTCTCTACGGTTAAGGAATGGCAAAGAGTTTACCAAGTAAAGAAGGAGCGCATCATCCCAATGTGTAGGGTAGAAGTAATTCTAAGTTACCATACAATTATTGCAAGAGAGAGGAGCCTCATGCCAAGCTGGAAACTTCAGGCCCCATTTGTCTTATTGACCACTTCATGTATCAAAACCCCCCAATCTCTGTAAATTTCCCTGAATTCAGACCTATTTTTGACACAAGACTTAGGATAAAGTGAAGATAGGTGCTTGCATTTTATCACTAACAGACAGGATATTTGCTCTACATTATCTGACACTCTAGAATTTCATTACTGTGTTCTACCTCTCTGCACTCTGCATTTAGCCAACATGAATTATTTGTAGTTACTCAAACCCTCTTGTGCTCTCTATTCTCCTCATGCTTTTATATTTAATGTCTCTTGCAGTCCCTCTACCTTCACTTCATCTGAATTAAGTGATCTAGCCCCAAATTCCCAGAAAACTCTAGGATTACCTGCATTGTACTTAAATGTATCTCTTTCATTAGACTACATGGTCCTTGAAGCAAGTTATCATATCCTGAGGCCAAACATAGTGACCGAGGCAATGCCTATAAACTTGACAAGTACACAATGAAATTTTGATACTTTAGCATATTTCTGAAGTTAATGAATTGTAATCTGTGAGTATAAAAGATATACTTTTTTAAGGGATTTTAATGTTTTTATTTGTTTAAATAATGTAAATGATGGTTTGAAGAAAAGACTTTTGCTAAAAGCAGACAGCAATAAGACCATGGCTATCAAACCCGTTTCTTTCACAGAAAGTGGCCATTTCCTAAGTGCTCATGTTTTTGAAAGTTTCTTAGGACAGTCTTAGCATTCTCAACATTCTACAGTTCTACATATCATTGGTTGTCAATCTCAGGCAGAAAAATCACTAATAAAGGGAAGTGAAGAGCTTTTTAAAAAAATAGCCTTGATCACTCTAAGAAATACAGTATTCAGAGCACAACAGAGAAACTTCATAAGAGTACACATTTACAGTACGTCTTAGAAATATAAACCTAGGAATTCCATTCTCTTGCTTTGAAAGATCGGTTTATTCATAACCAAATCATAGACCAATCTGTTCTTATTATCTTTAAAATGTAGTTATAAGTTCAAGTGACTGATTCATTTTAAAATTTAAGAAAAATGCCGGAAATGCCAAGCTATATTAAAGTGGTCTAGTTAAAAGGCATGGTTCCATTACCAGTACAGGACTACTGTGCAGAACATTGCCGCTAGGGAACGTGCGGACACCTTTTTACACATAACCTCCTTTGTTGGTGTGCTTGTGTTTGTCGAAGGTGGACTTGATGTTTGAAATCTGCCTAAGCTCATCTGGATCAAAGACATGGTGAATAAAATAGATGATCAAACTAGGTACTTGTGGCTCAAATTAGGATGTGACTATTAAGAAAAGATATTTAAGTTATTTAATACAGATATATTTATTTCATGCAATGGTATACAGAAAGTTTTGAGTTCATCCACAGTAGATAATCAGAGCGAATGAAGCACATTAGTTTAACACATTCTATCTGCAGTCAAGTCAGAAAATATAAAGAATAACCACAATATTGAGGTATATTGTCTAAATAGTTATCCCTATCTAGTATGATTTTAATAACTTGAGTTGACAGGTAAATAAATATACTTAAAACAAACAAAAAAGCTAATATTGTCTGCCCCAGGAATAAAATGTAGTAAATTCATCTCATTTTTATGACAAAAGTGGAAAACTGAGTAGTGGAACAAAACAATAAAATTCTTTTTCTTACTATTCTGTATTACAATTTACAAATATTTTAGTAAGTGATGGAAAAATGATGGGAACATGAAGACTTTAGAATTAAAAGAAAAACATTTTAAAATAAACACATTTCTTGGTTTCTTATACTGATCCATATTATTATATTTCATATTGTGTATTACTAGTAATAGATGAGAAATCATTGAAAATAGTGACTATAGAAAGAAAAGAAATAATTAGCCTCTTTTTACAATGTGCACTTTGAATATTTTTTGAAAATAAATTGATTCCTTATGAAATAACATGAGGAATCAAGAGAGCAAATGTTATTCAAAAAAATAATGACTGAAGTCAGAAAGTGCTATATTTAATTTATATCTCCATATATTACTGCCTCTGTGATGTTGGGTAATTTATTTGGGTTATAAAAGCTTACTATCTACCTCTAAGTGTTGTGATAATAAATAGTAATTATTTAGGCAAAAGGCCAAGTAAGGAGATGAATACATAGTTAATGTCCTCATTTATTTGCTATCATTTACTATGATTTTTATTACAAAATTGTTTTTCATAAAACAAACTTTATTGGATAAATCACATTTCCCACTATCTTTCATATATGATTCAGAAATATATTCCCAAGAACAAACAATGACATTATAATAAACAAGTTTCTTGCTACCCAATGTTTACCATGGTGTGAAATCAGTATATTGGATATTCACTATTTTCTGGATAATTAATTAACAGCATTAAATATGCCCCACTCTGACCTTCTTATAACTTCAGAAAGTTCTATGGTTAATTATCCTATAAATATTTTGCTCCTTAAGAAAACTGAATGTATTTTTAATGCTAAGATGTTCACTAGGTTAGAAATTAGTAAAAGAATAAAATTTTTCCTATCCTAGCAGAATTTTTTTCCCTTTGGCTAGTGTATGAAAATTATACAGACTTTCTTAGTGCTACATATTAAAATACAAAGGCAGTCCTGGAAAACAAAAAAGAAAAATATTTAAATAATTTTTGGCTTGAATTTGTGTGGTCATCAAATTCTTAAAATAGTATGCAAAACTGGAACAAAGGGGTGAATATTTTTGCATATAAACAACAGAAGTACTACTTCTAGCAATAGTAGATTAGCTTATCACAGGTAAATCTTCCAACCAATAACTAGAAAACCTGGGTAATTTTTGAAAAAAATAGTTATTTCAAGGCTGCTAAGACCTGAAGATTCTGCACAGAGAAGCAGAGAGGTGGGCATGGATTGCCTAGCTGTGTTTCCCTCTAGACATTTGACGACTCACATGTGGTGGTGTAGAAGCCAAGAAGTTGCACAAAGATTTCTGGGATCTCTCAGAGATGGAATAATAAAAATTGAAAATAAGACCCACCAAGGAGAAGGAGCATGTAAATGCTTTAGACTTTAATTTGTGGTATCTGAAGGAAGATACTGTAAAAGAAATGACAACCTAGGAAAAGAATAAGCTCTTCCAAAAATTGAAATCACACCAAAGATCAGCTCAATCACTGACCAAATTATGGTAATTTGACAATAATCTACACTGAGTCCCAGAGGCTGGAAACCAAAGACAGCTATGAGTAATTTTCCTAGGCTGTGGAAGCAAAGATTAGAGTCCAGGGGCTTGCAGAGTTGGAACATTTTATGCATACTGTAGGCTTTCAATGGCATGGAGACAAAATCAAATGAGATGTAGACCAGCTCCCACAAAGATTGCTAGCCAGTCTCAAATAAACTTGATTTTAGATTAGATTAATACTGCATGGCCCTAATTTAACCACTTGTGAGAAACAAAAGAAAATACTCTATGAAGAAAGATAATCCAATGTGTTAAATTGTTTCAAAATTTTTCCTACGCAATGTCCACAATTCAATTTTAAAAATTATAATACATGGCACAGCAAGAGGCAAGAATAAACTATGATGGCTATGATGATGCTCATGACTGTAATAATAATAAAGATAAAAAAAGAAATAGACAAAGGAGACAGTTTTAGAGGAGATATATATTATGGGGTTTTGAGACATAGATTTGAAGATAAACAGAATTAGGATGTTCAAGAAAATAAAGATAAATTGGAAATTTTCATCAGGGAACTGGGTTTTAACAAATGAATTATGAGAAAATTGAAAGAAGGGAAAATAGCCTACAGGTGAAATTATGAATGAAAGAGTTTGATGGAAAAGCTGATGAGACACAACAAAAGATAGGAGTGGAGATGTGAATAATAAGACAAATGAAAATATCCAAAGAGAACATAGAAAGAAAATGGATAACATGAACAGGTCTAACATGTGTGGAAATGAAGTCCCAGTAGAAGTGAAAAAAATGAGGCAGAAAAATTAATTGAAAAAATAACAATTAAAGATTTCCAAAAACTGATCAGAGGTATCAACTCACATATTTAAGTAGATTTTCAAACCTCAGATAGAATGTATTAATATATATAAAGAAAATAACACATATCACATTATAGTAAATCATCTAAAATGTCAAATAGAAAGAGAAAATATTAAAACCACCATCTTAGTCAGCTTGGACTGCCATAAAGAAGTACGTGGCTCAAACAGTAGAAATTTGTTTTCTCGGTTTCAGAGGCTGGGAAGTAAAATCCAAGGCACTGGTCAATTTGTTTCCTGGCTCTTTGCTTGGCTTGCAGATGGCCACCTTCTTGCTGTGTTCTCAGATGAGAGAGAGAGAGAGAATGCATGAAGGCACTTTCTTTCTCTTCTTCTGAGACCACAGTCCTATGGGACTAGGGTCCCACTGGTGTTACCCCATTTAACCTAAATTCCCTTTTAAAGACCTGTCTCTAGATATATTCACATTGGGGTTGGGGCTTTAACATATGAATCTTCAGGAGACTCAATTCAGTCCATAGCAAGCAGACAGATTTCTTTAAAAAATCATAATGGGACTAATAATGGGCCTGTCAATATAAGTGATAGGAAAAAAATAGAATGTTTTTCTTTTTCCAAATGTGGTAAAATCAGAACAACAGTGACCAAAAAAAAAAAAAAAATCCAACAAAGAACTCCATACATAGTGAAAATTTTCCTTAAGAAAATGAAGTCAAAAACTAGGAAAAGATGGCTGACTGGAGATGTCAGTTGCCATATCATCCTGGAGGGAAGGCAGGGTTTCAGGTAAAGGAGAGGGGGCAATGGGAAGAGCTCAGATGTGTTCCAGAAAAGGTGCCTGTCAGAGACTTCATGGAAAGAAACTGTGAAGTAGCACAAGAAGAAAAAAAGATATCGACAAAGATCAACGGCAGAGAAGCTCAGAGCCCGATGAAGGCGTTAGGTGGGGGTTTTGTTTCTCTTTCCCACACATCTTTGGTAGTCAGTGGGCTGCCAAGCTGCTTGGGAGCTTTTCCACCCTCCTGAGCCCAAACACTGCTGCAACCCTCCTGAAAATAAAGCACCAGGCTTCCAGCCCCTTTAGGGGTTGGCCGCCATAGCCACAGCTGTGAGCCTAGAAGGCAGATGCTATACTGCTTTTCCTCTCATACTGCCCCTTTCTCCACCCCAGGGAGCTCCAGCCCTTCAGTTTTCACATCACCTGTCCCCGCACAGACAGTTCCCAATCCCTGCCCAGATTGCAATGGGCCCCAGAGAACTTGCAATCCTAGAGCTTGGACATCCTGTGTGGGCTTACTTCCAGGGAGAGCGATCAGAAGAACTGGAGTGCCAGTGGTCTTCTATTCAGACTTTTCTCCCTCACTCCTCCTTCACCCACTGCAGCTGAGGGGGCCATTGAAACAAGACTTTCCAAAGCAGCCCCCTGCACTCTGCTGGTGTGCCCTCCACTCTGAGGTTTCCACAGAAAGCAAGGCCCACACCTTTCCCATTGAGGAACTGCAGTGGACCCGGGATGCTCAGTCTGGGAGTTCCTTGCCTACTGTCACTCCCCGGAGATGCCCACCAGCAAAACAGTTGCAGCTGGATCTTGTACCCCCAGGACTCAGTGAGGTTGCTTAGGGGAAAGGGAGATAATTAAGACCTAAACTCAAGAGATGGAGGGGCCCACACAGGCAGAACAGACAAGAGTGCACTGTTGGTCCGAGTCACAAAAAACTGGTAGAGCACCCATCCCCCTACAGGAAAACCATGCCTTCGGATGGGTCCACAGGTGGGATGGTTCTCCGCCTGACGTGGCACTGCCAGTGAGCAGGGCAAATTGGGGTGCCCATTTACAACAGACACTGACTGGAATGAGTCTCTCAAGGCAGGGGAAGAGCAACGGGGGGCAAAAGTCACCCCTGACAGCCAGCTAGTGAATTGCAGATGGCCTTTTCTAAAGAGCAGACTTTCCAGTTTGGTAGGAAGGCTTCAGCTCCCTTCCCAGCAGCCTTTCCCAGCATCCTGGGAGCTGACCTTTGATCCTTGCTGGGACAGTTCCAGGGCATATATCTGCAAAGCCTGAAGGCAGGCTCGCCTAACCTGGCTCTGTCCAGCTTCACCCCTCCCATCCAGTTCTGCTGTGGTGAAGAACAAGGTAGGAGATTTAGGGCCCTGCCCACTCCCTGGGGTATTCAAGTGCTTCTTCTGAGGGGCTAAAGGCAATTACAGGAACCAAAGTACAGCTCTGCTGTTGTCTCTTTCCTGCAAGCACCAACTTCTGATGGGGAGAACAATTGTACAGCCCATTACAGCATCTGCTGACTCAATCAAACAGGCCATTGCTGATTCTTACAAGCACCATCCACCACCTCAAAGGTTAAGGTAGGGGTCCCAATGCAATTCACATAGCTGGAGGGAGGGGAAGACTGCAGAATAGAAGCAGCTCAAGGGTGCACCGTCTTGTTAGGAGAGGAACAAAAGTTACAGGCAACTTAAGCCGTGAGGGTTCTCCCCCCTCCACTGCAGAACTCCGTGATGATATGAAAGCTACTCAGACTCTGTGCAGAGACACTCCACCAGACAGCAGGTGACACAGACATCCAGGGGCTGCCAATCTCTGGTTTCTGCAGCTGACAGTATTGTGACCGCTGTAGTACATGGCACCAGCTCTGCTCAGTGCTCAGTTTTGCAACAGTAGCCTTTGCATCATCTCTCCCACTCCTTCCAAGCTGTGGAGGGATCAAACAGAATGCTCTCTCTCCTGTGTTTTGCCCTGAGACTGTGGGTCAAGCACCCCTCTCCTCTGTGTGTGATATTAGCAGAAGAGGATTCTCAGATTCCACAGGTGCCACCTGGGAAGGCTTGGGTGACTGCCTCAGTGGGACCTAGGTGGAGTAGAGGAGAACCTTGGGTGACCAGCAGCTGTAGCTGCCTCTGTGGTCCCTGGGCCACTGGGAAAAATCCCCATCTGCACGAATGGGCACCAACAGTCTCCACACTGGTGGAACAGACCTCCATTGGTGCAACACTTCCACTATAATCTCCAGATTCAGCTCCAGAGCTCCCACTGTGCCCAAACCTGAGGCTCTGCCCCTGTAGCTTCAGGGACCCTGCCAGGACTGCAATACCACCCCTGAGATGACAGAGTTGAGCCTAGGCCCCAAGACACTACTCCCAAGGCACCACCACTGTGGCTGTCCTAGCAGAACCTCCTCAATGACCAAGGCTTCACCCAGGAAACCCTAGCCCTGAACATACATTACTCCTGGACCTAGTATGTGAAAATGCCCAACACCAGTCATCCATGAGCACTGCCTAAATAGAAACATCCAGCTGCTACTGTCACCTCCACTGGGTGACCCTGGCCAGAGCTTTCCCCCATAGCAACAGGTGTGCTAGAGAAGGTCACATCTAGCCCCCAGCTCAAACTCCCAACAATAAGCTGGAGAACAACCCTTAACCCCACACAAAGATTATCCAGCACTGGTTCAAAGATTAT
This sequence comes from Lepilemur ruficaudatus, assembly GCA_963574885.1. Classification (NCBI taxonomy): domain Eukaryota; kingdom Metazoa; phylum Chordata; class Mammalia; order Primates; family Lepilemuridae; genus Lepilemur; species Lepilemur ruficaudatus. Next base: position 30,838 of record CAUYRT010100806.1, on the reverse strand, counting down.
CCAGCACTGGTTCCCAGGCAATAAAAGGGAAATGGATCAAAACAGAGCAGCTGTTCTATAGGCTGTCAGTGCAACGGTCCCTCCCATGATGGGTCAACATTCCAGAGTACATCACACAGGTCTACCTGGGGTGCTCCCCTTCCCCTAACTAAACAGGAAAGTTCCCAGCAAACAACAAGAAGTGCCTGAAATCCTATTAACTCAGAGATGAGAGAAGAGGATCCAGATGAGAAGAAACCAACAACCAAAGAACCAGGGCAACATGAAAAAACAAAATAGTTGGACATCCCCAAGGGATCACAATGGAGCTACAGTAGTGGACTCCATTCACAAGAAAATTGCTGAAATGACAGAAATGGAATTCAGAATATGGATGGCAAATAAGATTAATGGAATTGAAGAGAATGTTGAAAACCAACAAGATGAAGTGAAAAAAAATATTTCAGGAAATTAATGAAAAAGTCACTAAAGAGCTAGACAACATAAGAAAGGATATAATAGAACTTAAAGAAATGTAAAAGTCATTTAAGGAACCTCAAAACACAGCAGAAAGCAACAGCAACAGACTAAACCAAGGAGAAGAAAGAATCTCAGAGCTTGAAGACAAGGCTTCCAAGCTAATCCAGTTGTTCAAACAGGCAGAGAAGAGAACAAAATAGTTGTAGCAGTCACTTACAGAGATATGGGACTATGCAAAGTGAACTAATATATGAATTACAGGTATCACAGAGGGAGAAAAAAGAAAGAGCTAAAAGCATGGAAAATCTATTTGAGGGAACCATTGAAGAAAAATTCACTGGTATCACTAGAGATCAAGACATCCAGATACGAGATGATCATGGAACTCTGGGAAGATTCATAGCAAACAGGACATCATTAACACATAGTAATCAAACTAGCCAAAGTCAAAATGAGGGAGAAAATTCTACAATCCACTAGACATAAGCAACAAAAAACCTACAAAGGAAAACCTTTCAGGTTAACAGCAGAATTCTCAGAAGAAACTTTATAAGCCAGAGGGGGCGGGGCCCCGTCTTCAATCTTCTTCAACAAAACAACTGCCAGCCTAGAATCTTGTATCCTGCAAAACTAAGTTGCACATTTTTTGGTGAAATTAAGCCTTTTCCAGATAAGCAAACACTGAGGAAATTTTTTATGACCAGATATGCCAAGCAGGAAACACTAAGAATGATATTACACATGAATCAACACAAGAGATACCCACAAGAGTAAAATCACCAAAAAAAGCTAAGGCTCACAACTCCTATAAAACAATAGCACAAAAGGGAAAACAAAGCCACAAGGTATTATCAAACATGATGAACAGAACAGCATCTCAAATATCATTTCTCTCTCTTAATGCTAATGGTTTAAATGCACCACTCAAATGACATAGGCTGGCTGAACAGATGAAAAACACAACCCAAGTATATTCTGTCTCCAGGAAACATACCTAAGCCACAAGGATGCATACAGACTCAATGAGAAAGGGTGGACAAAAATATTCCACACAAATGGAAACCAGAAAGAACAGGTGTAGTCATTCTCATATCAGATGAAATTGACTTTAAATCAACAAAGGTAAAGACAGACAAACAGGGTCATTATATAATGGTAAAAGGAGCAAAAGAAATAACAAGAAGACTAACAATCTTAAATATATATGCACCTAACACAGTATCTTCCAGATATATAAAGCAAATTTTACTAGAACTAAGCAAAGAAATAAATACTAGCATCATCATTACCAGGGACTTCCACACCCCACTCTCAGAGATGGACAATTCACCAAAGCAGAAAATAAATGAAGAAACATTGGATCTAAACTAGACTCCAAATCAAATAGACTTAACAGACATTTACAGAACAGTCTACCCAAAAAGTATTGAACATATTTTCTACTCAGTAGAACATGGGAAATTATCCAAGGCTGATCATGCCTTAGACTACAAAACAGGCCTCAACATATTAAAAAAAAATTATACCATGTATCTTCCCAGACCACGGTGGTATAATATTAGAAATCAATCAAAGGAAAAACACTCAAACACACAAAAAGTCATGGAAATTAAACAACCTGTTGCATAACAATTATTGGGTCAAAAATGAAATTAAGATGGAAATCAAAAGATTCTTTCAACTGAATGAAAAGTGGGACATAAAATATCAAAATCTATGGGACTCAGCAAAAGTATTCCTCAGGGGAAAATTCATAACCTTAAATGTCTATATCAAAAAGATAGACCACAAATTGACAACCTAATGTCTTATCTTAAGGAACTAGAAAAAGAAGAACAAACAAAACCCAAAGCCAGCAGAATAAAATAAGTAACAAATGTCAGAGCAGAACTAAATGAAGTGTAAAAAAATAATACAGAAGATCAATGAAAAAATTTTGGTTCTTTGAAAACATAAACAAAATTGACAGATGACTTGCTAGATTAACCAGGAATGGAAGGGAAAGGACCCAACTAAGCTTAATCAGAAATGAAAAAGGAGGAATTTTAACTGATACCACAGAAATACAAAACATCATCCATGAATACTATGAAAATCTCTACACACATAAATTAGAAAACATAGAGGAAATGGACAAATTCCTGGAAACACACAACCTCCCAAGTAGAATTTCTGAACAGACAATGAACAACAAAATTGAAGCAGTAACAAAAAAACTTCCAACACAAAAAAGCCTGGACCAGATGGATTCACTGCTAAATTCTATGAGACCTACAAAGAAGATCTGGTATCCATGCTATGAAAATTATTCCATAACATAGAGAAGAAGAGAATTTTCCCTAACTCATTCTGTGAAGCCAGTATCACCTTGATACCAAAGCCTAGAAAGGACACACAGAAAAAAAAAAAATTACAGACCTGTACGATTTGTGAATATAGATGCAAAACTCCTCAATTAAATACTAGAAAATCAAATTCAATAACATATCAAAAAAAAAATCAACTATGACCAAGTGGGCTTCATCCCAGGGTTGCAAAGTTGGTTCAACATACATAAATCAATAAATTTGATTCACAACATAAACAGAAGAAAAAAACAAAGACCATATGATAGTCTCAATAGATGCAGAAAAAGCACTCAACAAAATGCAGCATGCTTTTGTGATAAATACCCTCAACAAACTACAAATAGAAGGAACATATCTCATAATTATAAAAGCCATACATGATAAACCCACAGCGAATATCATGCTGACTGGGGAAGAGTTGGAAGCATTCCCTCTAAGATTTGGAACAAGACAAGTGTGCCCATTGTCACCCCTTCAATTCAACATAGTGCTGGAAATCCTAGTGGAAGGAATTGGGAAATGGAAAGAAATAAAGGATATCACAAGATATTGCTTTTCGCTGATGAGATGATCTTGTATCTAGAAAACCCCAAACATTCCACCTAGAGACTCTTGGAGTTGATAAATAAATTCAGCAAAGTCTTAGGTTCCACAATCAATGTACAGAAATCAGTAGCATTTCTATACATCAATAATAGTCACCCTGAGTGTTAAATCAAAGATTCAATACCACTAACAATAGCTACAAAGAAAATAAAATATCTGGGAATATACTTAACTAAGGAGGTGAAACATATCTACAAGAACTATTATGAAACACTGAGTAAAGATATCCCAGAGGACACAAACAAATGGAAAAACATATCTTGCTCATGGATTGGTAGAATCAACATTGTTAAAATGTCCATATTATCCAAAGTGATTTACAGATTCAGTGCAATCCCCATCAAAATACCAATACCATATTTCACAGATCTAGAAAAAATATTTCTGCACTTCATTTGGAACTAGAAAAGAACCCAAGTAGCCAAAGAAATCTTAAGTAAAAAGAACAAATCTGGAAACGTGACATTACCAGACCTTAAACAATACTACAAAGCTATAGTAACCAAAAATATTGGTACCTATTGGAATTGGTACAAAAATGGAGACATAAACCAATGGAACAGAATAGAGAACCCATATATAAAGCCATCTACCTATGACCAACTGATCTTTGACAAACCAGAGAACAATATACACTGGGGAAATGCATACTTATTCATTATCCTAAGTGAAGTATCCCAAGAATGGAGAAACAAACACCATATATACTTACTATTAAACTGGAACTAAGCAATGAGCACACATGTGCACAGAATAATGTAATACTTACTGGAAATCTTGCAGGGGGTAGGGAGGAAGAGTGGATGGGCAAAAACCTATCTAACGGGTGCTATGAACACTATTTGGCTGATGTGCACACCTGTAGCTGTGGCTTAAGCATTACAGAAGTGATCCATATAACCAAAAACACTTGTACCCCCTTAATACTTTGAAGTTAAAAAATGAATTCAAAATCAGGACAGTTTTTAAGCAAATAAAAATTGACGGGTTTTATTAGCAGCAGATTTCCAGCAAGAGAAGTATAAAAGGAGATTTTTAATCAAAACTATAATGACCCAATAGTTAAATATATATGCACCTAACACGAAGAATCATGAAGGCATAAAGAACAAGGGAAATAATAATAATAATATGCAGATAAATATAAATTGATTTTGACTGCATAAAAAGCAACAATGCTATCTTCTGGGTTTAAAGTATGCACTACCTGACAGTAATAACATAAAAGACTGGGAGGTAGGTAAATGAAGTTACAGTGTTCTAAAGCCCCTGCCTGCATTGTTGAGAAAATTGTAAAATCAACTAATTTATGTTAGACCATAATAAGTTAAGAATACATGTGAGGGAGAGAGGAGGAAGGGAGAGGGGGCAGAGAGGGAGAGAGAGGGGGAGAGAGGGAGGAGGAGAGAAGGGGAAGGAGGGGGGAAGGAGGAGGGGGAGGGGGAGCAAACACATAAACCCTATTCCTCTTAAAGTAGCACTTAGAATTATACATGAGACTCCTGGGTTTGGGAGTCATGCTGTAGTGCACAGAGTCATGTTGCAGGAAGAAACACGTTGAGAATCAACGACAATGTATAAAACACTACAAGAGCGATTGCAAAGTCATTAAGATCTTTTCTTGGAAAATCAATTTAAATAGAGCAGGTATTTAATATAGAGGAAATCACTCATAAAAATCAACAACAGTTTTCTCAGTGATATTTATGATGCTATCATTTATCCAGTTTCATTGTTCCATCCCACATGTATTTTTAAAAAACGTGAGTATACTATAAAAGTATATGATATGGTATGTTTTCATTACTATAGATCTTCAGAATTCATGGATTTAAAATATGCAATTTCAGGAATTTATGAGTGACCATTAAGATCTCTGATTAAATAATTTTAATTTTGCTGAGACATTAATTTGAAGAATTTGAATCTTGTGTACTTTAATTCTAATATGTGTGAATGAGTTGCGTAGTCAGGATATCCTATCATTTCACTAGGCTTCAATGTTTTTTTTTTGCATTATAAACTACACAGTAACTCAAGAAGTGATAAATATTTTGTTTTTTGAAAAAAAAAAAAGCTCCCCAAAAAAGCAAACTTCTAGTGTTGGTGATTAACATAAAAAAAAGGTTTAAGAGTCATAAAGCAGTGTTGGTTCTTTGCCAAAAGATACTAATTTTGGATAAGTTAAAGACTAATGTGTTAAATTCAGCTTTGACTCAGATCTACAAAATAAACAAGCCTGCCATGAACATTTTATGAGAGAAATTACATGCTAAAATAGTATTTGTGCTTTTAAAGATAACGTATAATCCCTTGGGCCAGGTTTCTTCAAATCTGTTTTCCTTTATCTAAATTATATTAATGTGAGAACAGACACATAAAAATTTTCCATAAAAACAAAGAAAGGTATTCCTTTTAAAAAATATTTAATGGAAAAATAAAGATTATATATTTCAAGGTGTACAACTTGATGATCTATGTATACATTGTGTAATGATTATCATAATCAAATTAACAAATCCGTCACCACTCATGCCGTACATTAAATCTCCAGAATTTGTTCATCTTACAATTGAAAGTTTGTACACTTTTCTCAACATGTCCCCATTTCCCTTACCCACCCCCCAAACCCTGGCAAACACATTCTACTCTGTTTCTATGAGTTCAACTTTTTTAGACTCCACATAAATGTGAGATCATACAGTATTTGTCTTTCTGTGTCAGGCTTCTTTTACTTAGCATAACGTTTTCCAGGTTCACTTGTGTTGTTGCAAATGACAGGATTTCCTTCTTTTTATGGCCGAATAATATTCCATTGTGTATATGTAGGTATACACAAACACCATGATTTCTTTATCCATTCTTCTGTCAAATGACACTTAGGTTATTTTGGCTATTGTGAATAATGCTGCAATAAACATGGAGTGCAGATCTCCTTCAAGCTACTGATTTGGTTTCCTTGTACTATATACCCAGAAGCGGGATTGGTGGATCATAAGGTAGTTCTATTTTTAATTTTTTGAAGAACCTCCATATTGTTTTCCATAATGGCTATACCAAGTTACATTCCCACCAACAGTGTACAAGGGGTCCCCTTTCTCCACGTCCTCGCCAACACTTGTTATCTCTTGTCTTTTTGATAATAGCCATCATAACAGGTGTGAGGTGGTATCTCATGGTTTTGATTTGCATTTCCCTGATGACTGGTGCTATCGAGCACCTTTTCATGTACTTGCTGGCTATCTGTATATCTTTTTTGGAGAAATATCTATTCAAGTCAAAAGGCATTCCTTTTGTTTTCCAAATGTAGGCTATTTCAAGTGTGACAATAACATAATAGTCAATTAGCATACTGTGGAAATCAGTTTTCTATTACAGTCAGCCCTTATCTGTATATGTTCATTTATTTCTAACATACGATTCTCACTGGTCCACAATCACTGAGCCAACAGATTAGATTTTTCAAACTTTTCAACTGATGTATACTGTAGGCAAAGGAGATTAAAGCTATGAATGGGTAGGAATTAAGGAGAGTTACCACAAACGGCCCATCGCAAATGGCAAATTTCTTTGTAATGCTTTATCTTTGTGAATTTTACATTCTACACTACAGCATACCTGTTTTGCTTCAATATCAAATTTATGTTCTATTTCTGGAAAACTGATACTCCAAAAAGAGACACTATGTTTATGCTGTGGCTTCATTTATCCTGTAGCACACCACCACGTAGCTATAGGTTCCAATATGTTTAGATAAATTCTTCTTTCTTTCCTAATATGTCTACAGTCAGGGAGTCCTAATCTAGAGTCCAAGAATAGATTTCAGGAGGTTTCCAGTAATGCCCCAGTTTAAGAAGCAGACTTACACTTTCCCAGCCAATGTTAGTTGATAATTTTTGAATATCCTTAAGAAGGCAGTGCTATTGAAATCTATGAAAACCTGATGAAAGATATGAAACTTTTAATCAGAAAAATGCACTTACACTCAAAATTTTGCATAAAATTTCATTATGTTTGCCAATCTTCTAAAATCCATTCTTAGGCACTGGATTAAAAACCCTTGAACATAGACATACTAGAAAAAAAGAAATATTTATCTAAAGATTTTGGAACCTACAGTTTAAAACAAAACAGTAGAAAAAGAAGAAATAAATAGTACCAAGTAATTTTCTAAACATCCCAATCTTCCACAGGAATGGAACCACAGAGTAAAAGATAACCAGGTAATTAAAGTGTATGCCATACCACACTGAGAACCATAAACACATAGTCTTACCCTCCCGCATACAGCTACATATAGTCATGTCAGTCCCTAAATAACAAACAATATTAAGATCTTATGGTTTCAGTTATACAGAAAGAGAAAAAGATATCCACTTCCAGGTAAGGCACAGAAGGGAACATGATGGAACATCTCACTTATTCTCTGCTTTAAAATCTCCCTAGAAAAAATTCTAGAAACTTCTGATTTATACTGCCCTGAATCCAAAACTGATCCACTTAGTGTTTATACACTCCTTTAGATACTCAAATCCATTGTTTGAAAAATTCGGAAGTCATAAATTTACAACCTCCCCACCCCCATCACTCCACCACCTCCCTAAAATGGAAAACCAGCAGGACCAGTAAATAACTTTCTAGATAATACAAAGTGGTAAACACTGCTAAAATTTAAGTGGGTAAAAATTTTATAATGCAAATGCTACCAGGCCTTCAACTATTCAAAGCTACTGCTCTCGAAAATGTCAAAGCTCCAGAGAGAAAATATGTTGAGGAAGGGGAAGAGAAGGATCTTCCTAAATTTATACTTCGAATTGGTGGAAGAGATTCGGAGTGAAAAGTATTCAAATAAACATAACAATTCTGAGAAAACGAAAGCACCAGAGACCATGCTTGGCTGGTACAAATTATTTCAATTAGTAAAGGGTTAATGAAGGGTTATTATGAGATGGTAAATAATTATAACTCTTCATGAAAGTGAAAGAAAGCTTCAAGACTAAATCACTCCTATTCTGTAAGAACTAGCCTGAATTTCTCTAGACTGAACTGAAATAAACACAAGCAAAGGTTCTAAGAGCAGCCCAAGGATACAGGAACCAGGACCCATTGGACCTACACCCATTTTTTTCACTTTAAAACGGGTTTTGCTTGTTCTCTTGCCACAGTCAAAACAGCTAAAGACTGAGAACTTTGCTCTTTCTTTTTCTTCAAAGAGTAATCATTGTTCAACATAAAATAAAATATGCTCCTCTATTGTAATTTAGGAAACTATTTAGAATTTCTATTCTAAATAGTAATATAAAACCTTTATAAAGTTTGTTTATATCGTTTGTTTCTTAAGAGTGGTAGCATTTTTAAATAGTGCATGTTAAGATCCATAAGGAACACACCCATTAGACTATGTTTAAAGTAATTTCATAAATGACATCATTCAATAATTAGTATACAATCCTCCTAAAATTATTATAATCCCCAGTTATCTCAGCTAAATTTTCAATAGTCAAGTAAAATTTCTTCATTAATTTAGGGAGAAAAAAAGTGGTTTAAACCATTATATAATAATTAGGGTAGTTTATTTCTAAATTATATAATCTTTGTAGCCAGTCAATTTTTCCAACTTCACATTTGAGATGCTGAAGTTTAGAAGAAAATAGAACACTGAACATAAAAGGCACTCAGGCATAGTGTGATATAACCAATGTTAATCTAACTGACTTATGCTGAATGTTTTTTGATGAAAGAAAGCACTTTGTCTACACAGCAGACTCTTGCTTGAGTTATTTCCCAGTCTCTAGTCCAGGCTTTATGACATTCACGACATTAAAGGAGCCGCTGAGGCATAACTAACTGGACAAAAGGAAAACTTTACTAAGAAAGAGGCAATTCATAGACCATTAATAGTTTAAAATTGTCAACTGGTAGACCTTAATTTTCCAATGCCTGAATTACAGCTACAGTCTCCTGACAGGTCCCCTTTCTCACTAGGTTCTCCTCCATTTCGATCTACCTTTGATTGGTACCCACTGACCACTATATAATGCTCCTTCTGACCTCTGTGTTTGTTTCTCTGCCTAAAATGCTTTTTCCATCTATGGTAGTTCTACCCAGCCTGAATCCTGTTTTGTCCATGAAGCCCCCCTGTACAATCCCAGCCCACATTAGTCTATTTAAACAATGAGTCCTACAGACTTCATTGTCTCCATCACTCATTCAGCCACTGAATCACATGTGACCTCATTATTTGTTTTATGAATCTTGTCTCATCAATATGACTACAAGTTTTTTAAGGACATAAAGCATGGCTTTATGCCTATTTTATGGACCTCTCACCCATACCCAAAAAGGGGCCTAGCACAGTGTTCTGTCTGTAACAGCTATGTTACTTGTTGAACTGAAATATTAGAACTAGCCATAACAGGAAGAACAGTACTGGCTTTGAACAAGAGATATGTATTGATGTAAAACACACTGTTCTTAAGATAATTCTGGCAAATAAAACTTGAGGCTTGAACAAATATTCATCTTGAAACTTTGTAAGCAAAGGGGTAATCATAGTGGAAATTCTACTTTCTTATTTAGAACTGCAAAGCCATCTCTAAATAGAAATTAGAAACTGCTCCAAAATCCAAACTGATGCATTACAATTCAGTGGCAATATTAAAAACTGGCTACACCCCAGCTAATGAAAGAGAACCACATACTGGTTGTATAGACAACAGGGCAAACAAACAACTTTCAAGACCCATGACTTGACCATATCTATTATTTCACAGATGTCACTGCCACATTTAGATGTGAGCTTTTCATTAGAAACAAGTGTGTACACTATAAGAAATTCAAGAAGTGCTTAATCAGGCTGGGTGTGGTGGCTCATGCCTATAATCCTAGCACTTTGGGAGGCCAAGGCAGGAGGACTGCTTGAGGTCAGGAGTTCAAGACCAGCCTGAGCAAGAGCAAGACCTTGTCTCTATAAAAAACAGAAAAATTAGCTGGGCGTGGTGGTGAGCATCTACAGTCCCAGCTACTCAGGAGGCTGAGGCAGGCTGATCACATGAGCCCAGGAGTTCGAGGTTGCAGTGAGCTATTATGATGCCACTGTACTTTAGCTTGGGCGGCAGAGTGAGATTGTGTCTCAAAAAAATAAATAAATAAATAAAAAAGAAGTGCTTAAGTAAAGCGATTTATGTATAGGGTGTCCCAAAAGTCACCATAAATAGGAAAAATGGTAAATTGCAGCTAAATGTACATTTACAAAATACTCATTACAAAATTTTTCCTCTGTATGGAGACTTTTGGGACACCCTGTATATACACATGGACTTAAAGGCCTTACTTACATATCCCATTATATTTATCTTCCAATTTTCCATCTATCTAGAAAACATACACTCAGAAACATTCCTCAGAAACTGTCAAAACTGAATGCCTTAGTCCTTCCACCTTTAAAAGTGGGTGAACAAAGGCAAAGCTCCTACCTTTTCCTTACATTATTATTAGCAAATTCATCAGAAAGCCCTAAAGAACATAGGATGAGAAGAATAACCTAAAAGGAAAGTGAGAAAATCAAGTTCTTTTCAAATACAAGCAGCTGTTATTAAGAATACTAATAAAGCAAATGATAAATACCAGGTCAAATACTAACTGAAATACTACTAGCTTGAAACACATTTAAAAATGGTTATTTCTGACTCTAACAACTTTATAATTTATACATAATTTTTAGTAAGTTTGGAAAAGTAAATACCTCAAAACCTAAATTAGGCTTTCTCGTAAATAGGTTGTGTGCATCTCTAATACATATTTGTAAGATTGATTAAAGGATTCCCAAAATTGCTATGAAAAATGAGTTGCTTTAGGTAGAGCCACTATTATGTACCTTTAAAAAATAAGCTAAGCATAGTGTTTATAGTTAACAATACTGTACCATATACTTAAATATATGTTAAGAGATCTCATGCTTTTTCCATATTAAAAAATAAAATCAGCATATATGTATATAATTAAAGAAAAACTGATTAACCAAAAAATGGCTGTCACTCCAGTTATCTGTGAGAATATAGTTTACAAATTAGGTTGGTCATAGTAGGGCCTGTTAAGGTACAGAAAAGATGAGTATGTACCTTTGTATGACTATACTCTGCAGCCAATGAGAAAGTATAGCTAAGTCTACCCATTAATATTATCTGTTCCATAATCTTTGTTATGGAGGATAACTGGGAGCAAGCTATATGAAAGAAATGTCATAAATCTAAGTAGAGGCTATTAATACATAAATATACAGGACTAAAAATAATATCTACCTTAATATCTGAGGATTTATAACTATGTTCATAGACAAGAAAAATAAGAAAGGATAATGATCAGAAAGTGCCTACATTTGTGCTGTTTTGGGGATACTAAGGCTACTTGTCCCACAGCTTCCAAACTTACGTAGAGGCCTCATTCTGATGATGATGTACAAATAGTTTTCATTGTGGCCTCTTAGAAGTACTCAAAGGACCTATAGCAGGTCCTCTTATTAAACTTCATGCTATGCATTTGCTTCTGCTAGGAATAATTATTTTTTTACAAGTGTGTCATGGCCATTGGTCCTAAAGGAGGGACATCTAGGTTTATGTGATATAAAACATGCCTCTTGGAGTACTCCTGCTCCAGACCAGGTGCCCAGTCTCCCTTTTCTGCCCTGAATCCAGGCCTTCACCTCATTTAATTACAATTCATTTTTCTTCCTCCATAATTCCCATGTGCCCTCTATTCCTGCCTCAGCCCTGTGCGACTCTCTTTCTCCACATAACCAAAGCTTTCAGTGTGGAAGAGTGGATTCCTGCAAAACAACTTGCCAGACAGGGCAATAGTTGGAGGAGTCTGTGGAGTAAACACACCACAAACCACATATCACCTCATTAGTGTCAGAGAATTAGAAGCAGTATCATTGCCATTTGTTCTTGTGAGGGTTTTCTGAATTCACAAGCAGAAGAGTGCGGGGAGGTGGGGGGGACGGGCGGGTAAATGGATCTGTAAACTGAACAAAAAATTTTAATCACTGACTGCCCTGTATCTACTCTTAACATCAAAGCGCTATTTCACAAAATCAAGTACCTGGCAAAGCTAGTGGCAAGTTTTTTGTTTGCTTGTTTTGTTTTAATGCAAAAGACACCAATGGCAAGTTTTTTAATTTTTGTTTTTATCATGAGAAAATTCATGAAATGTGTTGAGAGTCCCACTCTAACATGGAAAAAGGTCAGAAGACTACATGAGATTCTTCTTTAGTGAATAAATCACCAATGCCATCTTCCACTTACCATATTTAAAAAGGACATAAAAATGCACCCTTCACCTAAACACTTACCTCACTGTTGTTCAAAATCAGCACACACAGGGTACTTGTCTTACTACAACGAGGTATGTACTGAGGTTCAAGTTCTACCAGCTACATAACTTATCTGTACCCCAAACCACCTATACCTAACCATGTGGGCGTTAGTCTACTATAAGCAATAATGATGTCACAGAGAAGAAACACACTAACATGACTAGTATACAAACATTTCTTTGAGGCAGACATAGTGCTGTGGGACCCCTAGCAAGGCTGACAGCATGAAAACCAAGTTTTCATATATTCCATTCTATCAGAATGACTCAAAGATTCACTGACACCTGAAGTAAAGCAAAGAATCTGATGTTACCACCTTGCAGCAATCCAAGATCCCAGTAGAAGATATGTTACTAGAATTGTGTGTCATATGCTTACAGATCACATACAAAGTATATGGAAAGGCAAGGTGAACTATATAGGCTGTTAAGTCAATCTCACTACTTTCCATTACTAGAGAGCTGGTCAGCATCTTCTGGCAGGATATTGCATAATACAGTCAACTGTGCTCTCCCAGCATTGCATGTGGCTTTGGGTCACAGTGTGGATTATCTGTAAAATGAAACAGATAGGGGAAAGGCAAGAATCATCAAGACTATCACAGACCTTATTTTAAAAAACTAATATTAGTAAGCCTGAACTCAAGCACAACTTTTCACATATGCCCATCCACTGAAGATTGCACAGATCCTTAAGCAATATGGCTGATCCTGCCAATTGATAACATCCAACCTTCATTGTTGAGCAAAGCTGCAAAACAGCTCCAGCTTGATTCAACCTATTTTACTTTCTAAGCTTAAGGACACAGAACCTAGAATCTAGTACCAAACAGCACTTCTACTCCTTCAGAAATGTTCTTTAATTGAAGCTCTGAATCTACAAGTTCCTGAGACGGTCTGCCACAAGGCTCTATTTAGCTCAAGGCTGTGCTACGATATACACATAAGGAAATATAAGAATCACTGACCACTGTACAAATTGATAAGCCTGAGGACTGAGGAAATTGTACAAACCTACATTAGGGAAATCTAACATTCTGCCAGGTATTTTTACTAGCAGTACAAAGCTGAAAATTATCACTGATCTCTACCTATTGGAGCAGTTCAAAGTCACAATTGGCAGGAAGGAGGCTGGGATGATCCCAAAGGGTCAACCAAAACATCACAATAGTTCTGTCATTGCTCTGTGGTTCTGTTAATTCAAAAAAAAATGACATTGGATAACTGCCAACACTTGGAACTACACATAGTAAGAAATCTGATTTCACCTGCCCAACCATTTGTTTCTTTCCATTTTCCCCTGATGTTTTTTCATGGCACCACCATCCTCCTGGTTGCCCAGGCATATAAACTCTAAATCATGTTCAAAGCCTCTCTCCCTTTTACTTCCCCCAGCAATGGGAATTTCTTAGATTTTTTTTTTCTGCAATGCCTCTTTACTCACACGCAGTCACCTAACTTCAGGTCTTCATACAAAAGCTATCCCAGCTATCTTTATACTTGATCCAAATTATATAAACCAACACGTCTTCTCCTTTCTCCTAAATTAGATACAGTTGGGAATAGGTGAAGAAGAGGAGGGGAGTATTCTTATACCTGTGATCAAATTTCATAGCCATTCCAACAGAACTGTTGAACAAACTTTTCCTGAGCACAAGAATAGCTAGGCACAGAGCCAAGAAAAGAAGCAGCAATGATGAAAGCCAAAAAACAGGTGAGCTGCAATCTTTCGACTCCTACACAAAACCTGGCCCTAGAGTACAAGTCCTTGTATATGCTGATAACTTCTTCCAATTCTTAAATTTTGCAATGTTCCTATATTCACAAACTCTGCCCCTGGGGTGACTTTCCCACTTTTCAATGCCAGTTTTCCTACTGCCCTCATAACCTTAAGCTGAGCTGATCTCTCCTAGCTTGACACTCTTCTTCCAATTCATCTGACACTCTGAAGGACTCTTCTACAAAATACTGTTCTCGTCCTAATACAAGAAACTATAACCAGATGCAAAATCTCTTATCCAGCCTTCTCAGAGAGTTCCCAACACAACTTTTAATTTCCTTGAAGTTTTATGATCTTAGAGACCAGAGCAAGGGGAGTGGTATGAAGAATGCTGAGAGGGCAAGTTGCTGACTGAAGACAGCTGCTGGGAATCCCCAATTACTGTGGCAAGGGGTGTGGTGGTGTCAGCAACCGGTTTGAGAACAACCAAGTAAGACTTCAAAATTCACTGGTCATAGGGACTCTTTACCAATGATCTCTGTACCTTTCCCATTTAAAAATTTGGTTCAAGTTATCCCTCCCAAAAGCCTTCTTCCTGACCACTCTCCTTTATTCCATGTCATTCCCATGCTTATGTATTTTATTTATATTTTATTAACTTATAATCATGTATATGTTGCTCTGTAGCATTTTAAGCAACTTCAATATTTGTATCATATCTTGAACAAGATTGTAAGCTCTGTGAGGATAAGACTACTTCTTCTATTTCACTAGTTTCCAACCATGGAACTCAGCATAATGTATATGCTTTTAAAAAACAGGGTATTTTTTTTTCCAGTGACATATAATTTCCACTCAGCTATTCAACGTTAACATTTTTAAGGTTGAGCAAGTTTGAAAGTATGATACATTAAGAGCTGCAGAAAATACACCCACACTTGATACAAAAGATGCCACTTATAGTTGGACCAAACATAAAATATGCTCCAACCAGCTATACTATTACATTATACTTCTTCCACTGGGTTCTTTTCTTTTTACTACATAAGCGTGTGGGTCATTTTTACTCTTAGCAACACTAACTACAGAAGCTCAACTCTAAATAAGTTTACTGTTGGGAATCTACTCTTCCCACCTACACAACCACTGGCTTCCCACACTGTCTCCAGTGTCCTGTGAGCAACTGCCCAATTACTGATTGTGGAAAGACAGCTTACACATTGAAGGTCCATTCTTGGCAGCCGCTGGGTTTTACTGCTGGTCCTCACTCGCTTAGCTTAATTGATTCAGAACAGTATCAAAAAGAGACATTATTACACAAGTTTGAAAAAGAGACTATTTAAGAAAATTTAAATGTAAAAGCCCTGGTCATTGTGCTGCTTTATAACAGGCAAGCATGTGTGACATCGAGAGCACAGAATAACGCCTATTGAAATCGGGAAAACTTGGGAACTTTGACTAATCTCATTACACAAGTTTTAGTGTTTCACACATACAAATTCTCAAAAAGTAAAATTATCTATAAATGGAAGTGTAACTGACTTCAAAAATATAATCCATTGCAGTAAAAGATTTTAGTATTTGTAACACAAGCTCAATTTCAGAAAGTGTAGAGTTTTTAAAAGACAACAATGTGAATGTTAGTATGTTTCTGAGAAGCACATACTTAGAAAAACAACTCATGCATGTGTTAACAGAGCATTTTTCACTTTTTCAGTAGTAGTCTTTCTTCCCATTGGACTGAGAGATCCCAGCAGAGATTCCTTCTTGGCTTTCACCCACTAACTGAAACCTGAATGCAGCACAAACACAATTCATAAGTAAGAAAAATTATGGGCTAGATTGTCACTCCCTTTGGCCATATGGGGGAGAAGGTAAAATAAGCATTGAATATTTATTTTATATTTTTCTAAGTATACCTTGCCGTACATACACCTTTATGCATGGATATAAAAACAATTTTGTAATTTATATTTCTCCATCTTTCCATTTCAGTCACTGACAATTTTTACAGCATAGATGACAACTGGGAACATGCCTGCTTCTCTCAGTAAAACAGGATATCAGATTGTCTTCTAATGGAAATCAACATTGTTGAAAACCATATTTTACCTTCAAAAAGGCTCAACAATTTTTCAGATAATATTTTTCTTTTTTACATCATGACCAGGGAATGGAAGTTAGTACCATTATGTTAGCATGGATGAGGAAATCTGTCCTGGCCTAGCAGAATCATCTGCAATAGACAGATACATCTTCTGGCTATGCTGCTCAGTCTTCATCAAAAAAGGCATAGAAGAAATATAATAGCTTATGTTTAAAATGCTGATTTAATATCACTTTAACTTGAGCTGCATTATCAAATCATCTTTTTGACAGTGCAATAGGATTGCTACTGTTCTGGTGAAACAAAATGCCTACTCCCCTAACATAACCGAACTCCTCCCAAGCATGCTGAAACCAGTAATTTGACTACTGTGGCAAGATGAGAAAGAGTTAACTGCTCAACACTTGATCAGAATCTCTCAAAATCTGCACATCCGGGAGTGGATTTTTTTTTAAAAATACATTTTATTCAATGCAATAGAAAACCACACTTATAGACATTTAATAGTAAAGAATCTTCTACATGCTATGGTCTATACAGAACGCAGTGTTACATTAACTTCAAAGATGGTAAGATGATTAAAATAAAAAGTTCACAGGATGTGACATGCAACACAGCATTAAAGATATAAGACTGAACAATCCCAGTGCCTTAGCAGGATCCTTTTATATTTCTTTGTTAATATGGGAAATTCTTAAAATGAAATCCAGCAAGCATAAGCATAAATAAAAGCTCTTAAAATCGGTTCACATGTTATTTAGTGAGCTAATCATAAAAGCATTTAATGGGAACAAAAGGGGGCTTTGCTTATTAAAATCAGTATAACTCACTTTAAGATATAATATCTGTGCTACTTTTAACTCCTAAAATACACCCCTCACATTTAACAATTTCTGAAAAAGGACCTAAAAATCATACCACAGGCTTCCAAAAGTCACCCTCCCTCCCCCAATCCCCAGCCCAAACCTCAGACTCTTATGCTCTTGGCAGCACTCAATCTCCTGGGTGCTAAATTAGAATGAACATAATAAAGGATAGTGACATAGAAGCAGGAAGTTTAATACTGGAAACTGGCAGCAAAAACTGCCATTCCCTTACAGTTGCTCAAGTGCTTATTCAGGTCCTCACTTCTCTCTAACCCAGTGGTTCTCAACGTGTGGTCCTGGGAACTGTAGCATCAGCATCACCAGGGAACTTGTTAGAAATGCAAATTCATAGCCCCACCCCACAGTGACTGAATCAGAAACTCTGGGAATGGGGCCCAGCAATTTGTGTTTTAACAAGCACCACAGGAGATTAGGAGATACTCTAAAGTTTGAGAACCAGTCCTCCACAAACTTTAATGTGCATAAGAATCACCTGCGGAGCTTGTTAAAATGCAGATTCTAATTCAGCAGCTCTGAGGTGGGGCCTGAGAGCCTAAATTTCCAACAAGTTCCCAGGTGATGTCTTCTGCAGACCACATTGCAAGTGTTTCCCAAATCAGTTGTTTACCGAAATTACCCAGGGTGCTCATAAAATATGGATTCCAAAGCACCACCCCAGACCAAATTAATCCCAATCTCGAGACCTAAATAGAATATAACTGGTGGTTCTCCACCTCGGCTGCACATTAAAATCACCTGGGGAGCTTTTACTAATCCTGATTCCCAGGCCCCATCCTAGACCAATTAAGTCAGAATCGCCAGGGCTGGGACTCAGGCATCCGTGCAGCCAAGGCTGAGAATGACTGCTCTGGAGTCCACCTGGCTCAACACCTGGCACAGTGGATCCCTTTATAGCAGCAAACAGGTTCCTATAAAATGGCTACCTGGGCTCCCTGACACATAAATCCAAGAGTTCTGATTTTAAATAGTAAAATGCACTTAAAATTATGTTTTTCTTATATCTTGAGCCATATTTCTGTGGACACACCTGCCCATACAATGCTCTCTGCAATGGGGTAGGTACTCAAAAAACAGCAACAGTGAAGAATTTGTGTCCAGTCTGTTCATATTGAAACCCCCCCGACCCTGAAGATACATACATCACTAGAAATTTCTAATAACCTTTCAGAGTGGAAGTGTAACTGAAGGATCTATAACTTCTAAACCTATAAAAAGCAGATTTCTCCAGTTACGGACATTCTCAGAGAAAGGTCCTAGGAAGGGACAAAAACTGTGCTTTTACATATGAGAATGTTAAATTGTCAAAAGCACATCTTCTGGGGGACAAAGACAGGACCTGAAACACACTGCTCATTACACCATACTAATAACTGAGTGAAAAAAAATCTCAATATGTCTACTTATGTCTTATGGCACCTAGCATAAAGCCACACTAATAACTACACAATGCTGTTGAATATGCAAAACAAAGAAAAATGTGTGGTGGTTACTAAGGCACCGTCAAATGACTACAGTTATTTCCCTCCCGTAATCAAGAAATTTTCCTGAATTTCCACGGTACACCTCACAAGTCAGTTTAAGATAAGTGAAAATAAGACACAGTCCTCTCCCCTATTTGGTCATATTCCGTGTCTACTCTAGTTGTTTTGCAGAAAACATGATACATTCAAGGCCTGCTAAATGGTAATAGTTCTTATTTTTCCACCACTGTTTCAACATATCCGCAGTGGTCAAAAGTGTGTCTTATTTATCTGTTTTATTCCATGAAAAATCCAGCAGCTGGGGTATTAGAGGAGAACAATATCTAAATACATGTGGAAGGTGGCTACTGTTAAAATGATATTTTCAAAAGCATTTTCTGTATGAACTGGTCAAGCCCACTTTCCTTTTAAAATTCTTGTTATAGTCATTGAGTTAACCCAAACTCACTTTAAAATGTGTGAAAATAGCACCTCCTGAAAGTGTGTTCTCATATGCTTTGGAGCAATGGAGCGTGAATACTAAAACAGCCTTTGCCAAACTCATGTAACAGCTCAAGAACTAAACAGGAGTGAATTTTTGCAGTCCCATGACTTTGCAGAGCCAAGCTAAGTATCATCCCAGGACTAGCTTTAATACATCACAGACATCCAAGAGAAGGCAGAAAAGTCACAAATAAGTGACTCAAGCTAATAAATATTTCATAGATTTTCTTACATGGCAGTCTTTGTAAAATGAATTTTACTTCTTAACCAAAAAAATAATCTGGCTAAGTAAAGGTGTGGACTTAGGATTTAAGCTACTAGAATTAACACTGTGAAATTTATAAAGATATTTAATTTATTTGGCAAAGTGTCCGCCTGGATGCCCTTTCATGTATTTCTCATGAACCAATGCCCAAAGATGAACTAAGTCTAAAAGAAAATGTACAGACCACAGAAGAGTCATACAAAATTAAAGACAACGTATCAAAGCCAAAGAAAACAATACAAATGCACAATTTCCAGGACACTTTATTGTAATTTCCACTTTACATATTAATATTTTTAGTCTAGGCAGAAGTGTTTATACTTATGCAGTAGCCCTGTCCCCTAATCTCCCACAATGAAAAGAAGCAGTTTAAAAAGAACATCAATTCAGGTATTTATGATACGGAGGACAAGGGGCACTTGTCTTAGCTAGAAAAAGGGCTGATGCCCTTCAGTACCAGTTTCACTGAAATTTTTCTATATTTTTCTTGTTGATGCTAAGTACTCATAATAAAAACAATGATCCTTTTTCTCATTCTGCCCTCTCTTGGTCTTTAGATTCTGTCTAGCATTTAACTCAGAAAGTCAGTTTACACTCATTTTACATACTAAAAAAAAAAAAACATATGCCCCATCTCCCACACATCCAAATGGACAGGAATTGGAATTCACCTGGCTTTTAGCTGTAACAATGCTATTTTAAACGATTTCAACCACACACTTGAAGGGTAAAATAACTAAAAGTACAAAACCAGAGGAAACCATAAAAATTCCTACACATTTACTGTTCGATTGTTTAACTATTTTTTAAATCGTCGAGTATAACAGCTTTCTTAAAAGTGAAATCGACACAAAAGCGAATGCACGTTTAATGTACAAACTGATCGTGGCTCTGTGAGGACAGCTCTCTTTGAATGAGCTATTACCCAGACGGTGGAATGAAAAAAAAAAAAAAAGGTCTCACTCTTCAAATGTGAGGAAGCCGGCGGTGCGCTCGCTTCACTAGAAACACATTTTAATGGGTATGTTCGGATAAAAATAAGTAGTAAGGGGAAATGTGTTTTTAAAAACCTCCCCACTTCCCAGGGCACAAGGAACCTGGGAGGAAAAGATGGGTAACCTCACAAGCTCCGGCGCTAAGTTCCATCAAGAGCAGAACAGAAGTTGGATAGCTGCTGTTTTTCACCCTGCAATGGGACAGTAGCTCTCCAAGTGCAAGGTACGCGGGGCAGGAATACTGGCGGGGCTTTCACTTGGGGTAATGGAAACCAAAGTGAGGAGAAGTCAATACCTTGAGTAATCCAGATCTACAAAACTCGGGTGGGGTGGGTGACTAGTAGGGGGTTGCGAAGTACAGAAGGAAAGGGTAAAAACTCCTGGAAGTTATCGCAAAGAGAAAGCGAACACTTCTGGGAACCACGGGGCCATCCCTTGCAGCAACACTCTGCTCCAAGTGTGGGGTGCTTGCCTCGGAGGGCAGAAAGCCGCAGGGTGCCCTTACTTAGGTGGAGTGGCTCAGGGGGACCGGACAGCTAGAGGGGTAGGGGCAGACGGCGGCGGGGAGGAGGACTCGCACTTTGCCTTAACTCTGAGTCCCATCCCGAGCGCAAGGGAGAGGGCGGCAGAGGGCACGGTACTCACTAGGGCTCGTTGGTGAACCGGGGGGTCCGGGGCTGCTGGTATCCGTACAGGTGACAGTAGAGCACATCGAAGCAAAAGCAGCACATCTCTGCTGACACCACCATCTTCCGGGAGCCCGGCGATGAGGACGAGGCGGCGGACGATAAGGAGGGCGAGGAAGAGGTGGCGGCGGCCGGGGTAGAAAGTAGGGTCCCCACTCCGCAGCTCGGAGGTGGCGACAGGGAGATCCCCCCGCCGCCGCCGCCGCAGCCCTGGGGGGGAGAGAGGGTACAGCCGCTGCCGCTACCTCCTCCGGCTAGACCTCCCAGCCCGTTGAGCCGCGTACCGGCGCCTCCTAGTCCCAGCTCCCCAGCTCGGCACTGGCTCTCTCCGCTGCAGTGGGAGGAGGAGGAGGCGCCACCACCGCCACCCGAGCCAGAGGGGGGCGAACTGGACAGTTTCTGCTTCTTCACCCCGCAGCAACCCGCCGCCATCTTGGAACGGTCTCCCCCACGCAGCGCTTCCGACCCATAAGTGAGGCGAGCTGACGGCGGGGGCGAGCACGCTGCGGCCCCGGCCGCCGGGGGCGCGCCAGGGGCTCTCAGGGCGCGCGCGCGCCGCTCCCCAGCCCGGCTGCCCGGCTGCCCGGCCACGCGGCTGCCCCGCGCGCGCCCCCGACTCGGCGCGCGCCCCGCGCTGTCTCGGCTGGGCTCCTAGCGCGTGTCCCGCCCAACTCGCGCCTCGGATCCTCAGCCCCATCCCAGCCCCGGCCCCAGCTCCAAATCCTGCAGCGGCAGAGGATGGCAGATGGGAAGCCGATTAGAAAGGAAGGTGAAGGAAACAAGAGCGAGACTGGGGAGAACGGGAGCAAGGGGTGGAGGTGGGCACGCCTGGGGAGGAAGGAGGGAAAGGGAAACTAGTGACGGCCGGGGGAGGGGGGGAGGAAAGAAAGGAGAAAGTCCGAAGTAAGCATCCAAGTCCCAAAGCACAGCTCGACGACCACCGCTGCACGTAGTGCTAGTGACACTTGAACACAGTTACGTGGAACCTGAGCCACCCGGCCTCCAGTACACTGGTTTCTGAACGTTGGAGTGTGAGCAAGCAGGTGCTCAGAGCTCCACACCTGAGACCGCCCCTGTAAAGTACGTACAAAGCAGTCGGGGAAATGGTCGTGCTGCGTCGTCTTTAATAGCGACCTAAGCACACACCAGGGGTTTTCCGAGATTGTGGTAGAAAAGCAATACTCTTTCTTTTCCTTAACAAATATTCAAGCTCGAGTGAATTTGTATATCTTGTACTTGTTTCCCCAACTTTCCCTCCTAGCCCCGTGAAAAAGTTTAAAAGCCAAAAATAAAGTCCTAGCCAACACCTCAGTGGTTCAAAGATGTTAATTGTGCTTTTGGACTTGCAGTGGTGGGCTTTTTGGTGTTTTGTTTTTGTTTTTGGCTTGGGAAAAAACAATTAGGAACATTACTGTACTGCACAGATCTTAGAGGTAAATAGAGTAGGTAGTGTACTTAGTCACAAGTTGAAAGGTTTTGTTCACATATATAATTAGTTCTTAATATTCATTTTTGAAATTTCTTGATTAAAAAATGCTTGGATGCATAACAAAAGCAATCCATGTAACAAAAAACATTTGTACCCCTGTAATATTTTGAAATAATAAAAAAAAACTTGAATGGAAGAGGATGTGTATGATTGAGTCAATTGGGCACCTAAGATGCCCCTTAATAAAAAAATAACAATAATCAACTGTTAGAATTCATAGAAATGAACCTGATAGAAATAGAAAGTATACGTTATTTGCATTGTGTCTACACCATGCCAAAACATCTAGACAAAGTCAGGTATCTGCATATTTGGAAACTGAAGACTGATTGATTTTTGTCACCCTTGATCTAAGTGTGTGGGATCTTGCAAATAGGGGGCTGTTCATTCCACTCAGTAGAAAAAAAAAAACAAAAACAAAAAGAAGTGTATTCATTCAGTAAATATTGAGCCTCTGCACCATACTATGTGTACAACACTGTACTTCTGTTGAAATCCAGGGCATACACAGGAAGTATGCTTCCCACTCTCAAAGAGTTTATGAATTAATTCAGATATGTTGTCCATAATCAGATAAATAGCTACTACTATGTATTGAACATATTTAGGGGCCCAGTATCATGCCTCATCTTACCCCATAATCCTTCAAAATAATATGTTATTTGATCTTCACAGCAGTGCTCTGAAGTTGCTCATTTACAAATGAAGCAATTAAACCCCAGCAGTAACTTGACCAACATCACACCTAGAAAGTGACAGAGCCAGGATTGGAATGCAGGCATGTCTCATTCTAAAAACCATGTTATTATGCTATACTGCTTCTCAATAGCAAGTATATGATAACAAGGTTAGTGATGGACAAAAGAGAGTGACATTAAACTGCAGTAGGTGGAACTGGGGTTAAACAAAAATAAGGAAGTTTTTATGGAAAGATTGAGAGATGCTGAAATATGTTAACAAAAAAAGATAAGGAATCTCCTCCCCCCAAAATTTTATGAAATAAATCAACTGGGATGATTAAATGCAGCCTAAAGACAAAAGAGATCGTTTAATTGGTTTGTGATATATGATTTCATCCTCAAATCTCATCACTGCTAGAACTAACCTTACATTTGAGGCAAATAACAATTCACTGTCAACTACTAGTGGAGTAAAAAAAAAATGCCTTAAATTTTTTTCTGTCTGTGTTGCAGAAGAGAAAGCAGATTGGTTTTTTTTTTTTTTTTTAAGCACCACTAATATGCTGTGACGGTGTTTTGTACTTTATCCTTAAATATCACAATCTACCTTTCAATTTGTTTGAGACTGGATTGAATACAATACCAGGCAATAGGTACCGATTTACTCCACACCCCACTTAAGTGATCACTTCTACAGTAGAAAACCAGAGCCATTTAATGACATCACACAACAGTTTAGCACAGGAAGCGAAGTAGGATACCATGGATCGCTGCTTCTGCTAGGGGAATTTAGGAAAGCAGAATGTAATCTCCCAATTTAGAATTTGGCCAGTAGACAAGAGTCTAACGCCCCTACTCTTGTTAAAATAGCAAGGAATCTTTAATAAGCACCAGTAGTCATGTCCTTAGTTCTGCACTACATCTAAAAGACAAAGCTCTATCATGGCTATTGTGCCAGGCTAAGGGACTGCTGCAATGGGAAACCCAAAGACAAGGACACCCCAGCTGAATTACAAAAATAGCTTTTCCCCCAAGGATTTTTAATTCCAACTCCAAACCTCACCAGCATAAAGAAAACAGACAAACCCAAATATGATCATTGCAGAAAAGACATCATTACCTGACCGCTAGGGGTTACTATCTAAGTACTTTGTTGTACTGGCTGGCTAAAAGAGGGGAAAAAAAAAACAAAACACTAACCTTTTTCTTTGTGTTAACTTTCCCTGAGCTTGGCTCATCTCCCATACTAACTTTGAGCCTCAAGATGCTTTATAAATCCTCTGGCAAGTAGTGGTGGTAGTGGTAATGCCTCCTTTTAGCCTTTGAGGAAATGCCTCTCCTGGCCTTGTTTACTTGCAAAGTCACCAGCATAGAAATAAACATATTTCATTCAAACATAAATGAAATCCACAGAACAACTTCTGTGAAAATGTTTCTTTTTTTTTTTTTACATCTATGCAAAGTGCACACTGGATAGGAAAACTGACCTTGCACAGGATTCTCTTGACTTGAAGTATAAAGGTCGAAGTATGATAGAGCACATGTGTTTCTACCCACTGCTGATACCGGAGTGCAGTGATAATACCCTCCAGAGGAAACCTTAAGGTGCCTTCTGCTCTTTGTAACTGACTGTCAAGCTGGGAGCTAAAGATTCCATGTTTCTTTTAGATAAAATAAAGTAAATAGGCCATAGTCTCTTTGTCGACAAAACACATTCAAATTGTAAGCGTTTCTGCTTCTGCGTTTGCCTCTAAATTGCCATTAACTAACTCTTGTCAAAGCTTTGTTTCACAACTGTGGAGAAACTACTGGAACAGAGCTTATGCATATTATTCATTATGAGATAAAACTAGAAATGGAATTAAGCCGAATAGTTACTGATTATATTATCATTGCCTCAATTTATTCTCATATTTACAACATAGTTATTTTTCATTTTAGAAAACAAGAATAATTACAATTTCCTGAGGTAGTGAACTTAATGTTGCAAAATTATTTTCTTACCTTTCTGGGGCTGTGGGTGAGATGAGGAAAATTCACCTAGTTCATTGAAAAGAAAAACCCTACCAATTATGCCTAAACAAGTGTTATTTTTATCTTGTCATCAAACTTTCTCAACTGTCATCCTTGAACAACTGCAGAATGTAATATTCTTAGCTACCACTTTGATCTAACCTTGTACACATATAACACATGGTTGTGGTGGTGGAGGTGGTGATCAGTTCCCTTTTATATTTGAGTGACTATGTGAGTAAATACTGGAATTCTTTACCTACTTTTCAATTCAAATTGATCAGTTTTTGTTTTCCTGATTACAAAACAGATCTTTGCCTCCTAAAGAACCATGATCTACTGTGCACACTTTTCTAGTTGTTTCATTTACATCTTCTGTTGTCAGTTGGTGTGCAAACTATTTGAATGTTGTTTTGCTACCTATTTCGTTGAGACAAGGTTCTATAAACCAATGAGATTTAGATATGCTAATATCTACTCTGAATGTGGAAATACTAACAAGGCTAGTTCATACATTGAAGAGGAAAGTTTTTTAGGGAGGAGATAATAAAAAAGAGTATTATTTGGGGTAGTTAGAGGAGTCGTGAGCAACCAAAACATGAAGATGTCTACTATAGCTTGGAAAATCTTTACTTGACTATTTTTCTCTTTCCTCTCTTTTTAAAAGAATTCATCTCCTATTCTCTATGCATATACTGGGGTGTGAAAACGTATATACTGCAACACAACTGTGCCTCACCTCCAACCAATATATAAACTATGTAACTGAACTATATCTAAACTATAACTAAAAATATAGTTGTTTTCCTGTAACTAATCTCATTGTGTCCTGGAGCACCTATCCCAGTTGGTTGGAAGCACAGGTTGGGCAGGTTGAGGATCAACACTGTCAATTAAAATATAAAAGTCTGTTCTGAATTAAAAGTCTCTTTTGTGCAAATATTTGATTTAAAGTTCAAACTCACTTATGGCCCTGAGGAGTGGAAATCTGATCCCCATAACTTCTGCTGGATCCTGGTTGAAGTGTAGCTCATTTTGCCTCACTATATCCACTGCTTAAATGTCTACGATTTACAGCTTATTCTCTCAGCATGAGTAATGCACAATGATTTTGTCAGGAAGCTCAGCTGTCTCTCCTTACTTACCATTCAGGGTTCCTACCACAGATGCTAGTGGTGTCTCTAACCCTCCAAACTTCGGCCAGATCCACATCCAGCCTCTGGCTTTGGCTGTCCACCCCACAGTTTCTTCTTTGGGGCTGTTCACCCCATGCCACAACAACTGCCTGGCAAGTAGGCTGCTGCTTAATCCTCAGCTGCCTTCTGCATCCTCCACAAGATTCCACAAGGAATTCTGGATTTTTTTTGTGTGTGTGTGTGCCTCTTGATGGCCCTCTAAAACACCCGAGCTGCCATGTCTACTGAAGATACCTCACGGTAGCATGTGGCTTCTGTAAAGGGACTTGAAATTTCCCATGCTACACTCTGCTCTGTGGTTCCCCCAGACTTCTCTGGTTGTTTCTTTCCTCTTCTTTTTATTGAGATATAATTCACAAAGCATAAAATATACTCATTGAAGTTTTACAGTTCAATTTTTTTTAGAATATTCATGCAGTTGTGTAGTCCTCAACATGATCAATTTTGGAAAACTTTCAGCACTCCCCAAAGAAAGTCTGTATCTATTAGCAGTTACTCTTCATTGCTTCCCACTCACCGCAGGCCCAGGCAACCACTCATCTCCTTTCTGTCTCTATAGATTACCTATTTTGGACATTTCCTATAGGTTGAATCACACAATACTTGCCCTTTTCTGTCTGGCTTATTTCACTTAGCATCACATTTTTGAGGATCCTCCATGTTGTAGCTAGCATCTACCAGTACTTCATTCCTTTGTATGGCTGAATATAGTATTCTATTATATGGATATGTCATATTTTGTTTACCCATGCATCAATTGACATTTGATTGTTGGCCCTTTTCAGTTATTATGAATAATGCTGCAATGAACATTTATGTACAGGTTTTTATGCAGATGTATGTTTTAATTTCTCTTGAGTATATACTTAGTGGTGGAATTGCTGGCTTACATTGTAACTCCATGTGTAACTTTTTCAGGAGCTGCCAGACTGTTTTCCATACTGACTGCACCATTTTAGAATCCCACCTGCAGTGAATGAGGGTTTGAATTTTCCATATCCTTGCTAACACTTGTTTTTATCTTTTATTATTATTATTATAGCTTATAGCTATCCTAGTGGGTGTGAAGTGGTATCTCATTGTGGGGTATTTTTTAAAAAAAAAAACACATACTTTATTTAGTTAGTTTTACTTCAGAATATCTTGAGGGTGCAAACAGTTTGGTTACATGAATTTCTTCTGTACAGTTTGAGTCAAAGCTATAAGTGTGCCCATTACCCAGATAGTGTGCATTGTACCCATTAGGTGTGAATTTACCCATCCCCTCCTCCCCTCATTGTGGTTTTGATTTGCACTTATCCAGTGACTAACAATGTTGAGCATCTTTTCATGTGCTTCTGGCCATTTTTTATAACTTTTTTGGAGAAATGTCTATTCAAATCCTTTGCCCATTTTTATATTGAGTTATTTGTCTTCTAATTGTTGAGTTGTAAGTGTTCTTTATATATTCTGGCTACCAGTCCTAAATCAGGCATATTATTTTGAAACATTTTCTTCCATTCTTTGGGTCGTCTTTTCACTTTGTTCATGGTGTCCTTTGAAGCAAGAACAGTTCTTATTTTTGACATAGTTCAACTTATCAATTTTCTCTTTTGTTGCTTATAATTTTGATAATATATTCAAGAAACTATACCCAAATATAAGGTCATAAAGATTTATACCTATGTTTCCTTTTTAAGATTTCTATAGTTTTTGCTCTTACATCTGGATCTTTGATCCATTTTGAGTTAATTTTTGTATATAGTGTGAGGAAGGGATCCAAGTTCATTCTTTTGTGTGTGGATAGCCAGTTGTTTTCTAGCACCATTTGTTGAAAAGATTCTTCCTTTTCCATTGAAATGTCTTGGCACCCTTGTCAAAAACCAATAAAAAACAAATGTAAGGACTTGTTTCTGGACTCTCTATTTTATTCTATTGATCTATATGTCCATCCTTATGCTAGCACCATGCTGTCTTGATTACTATTGCTTTACAGCAAGTTTTGAAAATGGGAAGTGTGCATACTCCAAATTGTTCATCTTTTTTCACCATTGTATTTGGCTGTTCTAGGACCCTTTCATTTCCATGTGAATTTCAGAATTATCTTGTCAATTTCTGCAAAGCAGCCATCTGGGATTTAGATAGGGGTTGCATTGAATATAGATCAACTTGGGAAGTACTGACATCTTAACAATATTAAATCTTTCAATCCATGAACATAAGATTTTGATCTACTTATTAAGGTCTTCTTAATTTCTTTCAACAATGTTTTATAGTTTTCATAGTACAATTTTGCACTTCTTTTGTTAAATTTATTCCTTAGTATTTTATTCTTTTTGATGCTATTGTAGATTGAGTCATTTTGTTAATTTCAGTTTTGAATTATTCACTGTATTAAAAAATTGATTTTTTACATTGATCTTGTATCTTGCAACCTAGCTGGACTTGTTTATTAGTCCTAATAGTTTTATATTGGATATTTTTTTAGAATTTTCTATATACAAGATCATATCATATATAAATAGTTTTGCTTCTTCCTTTCCATTCTAGATGCATTTTATTTCTTTTTCTTTTCTAAAACCTCTAGTACAATGTTGAATAGAATTGGTGAAAGTGGACATCTCTATCTTGTTCCTGATCTTAGGGGGAAAGTCTTTTACCTTAGGTATGATGTTAGCTGTGGGTTTTTCATAGATGCCATTTATTAGGTTGAGGAAGTTCCCTTCTATTGCTAGTTTGTTGCGTGTGTGTGTTTTTATCATAACGGGGTTGGATTTTTTTCAAATGCTTTTTCTATGTCTATTGATAGGATCGTGTGGTTTTTGTCCCTTATACTATTGATATGGTATATTACATTAATCAATTTGGGGATAGATAAACCAATCCTGGGATGAAACCATCCATCCGTACTTCTAGTCCTGGGATGAATCCCACTTGGTCATTCTGTTTAATCATTTTTATATGTTGCTGGATCCATTGACTAGTATTTTTTTGAGAATTTTTACATCTATATTCATAGGAGATAATGGCCCGAGTTTTCTTGTGGTGTTTGTTATCTAGTTTTGTTACCAGGATAATACTGGTCTCATAAATAAGTTGGGAAGCTTCCTTCCTCTTCTATTTGTTTTTTTTTTTTTTGGAAGAGTTTGAGAAGGATTTGGTGTTAATTATTTTTCAAATGTATGGTAGAATTTATCAATGAATCTATCTGGTCCTGGGCTTTTCCTTGTTGGGGTTTTTTTAAATTACTGACTTAATCTATTAATAGTTACTTGTTATAGATCTGGTAAAATTTTCTCTTTCTTCTTGAGTCAATTTTGGTAGTTTGTGTATGTCGAGGAATTTGTCCATTTCATTTGGGTTATCTAATTTTTCCTCATACAGTTGTTCATAGTATTCTCTTATAACCTTTTTTATTTTTGTAAGGTCTGTAGTAATGTCCCCTCCTTTCATATATGATTTTGGTAATCTCAGACTTCACTCTGTTTTTCTTAGTCTGACTAAAGGCTTGTCAATTTTGCTGTTCTTTTCAAAGAACCAAGTTTTAGTTTTATTACTTTTCTCTATTGTTGTTCTATTCTGTATCTCATTTATCTTTCTTTTTAACATAGGTGTTAGAGCTGTCAGTTTCTCTCTAAGCACGACTTTAGCTGCATCCCATAAATTTTGATATGCTATGGTTCTGTTTTCATTCATATCGAAGTATTTTCTAGTTTCCCTTGTGAGTTTTTTTTTTTTTTACCTATTGGTTATTTAGGAGTGTGTTGTTTAATTTTCACATATTTGTGAGTTTCCCAAATTTCCTTCTGTTATTTATTTCTGATTTCATTCCATGGTGGTAAAAAATATATTTTATATGCCTTCAATTTTTAATTTTTTTTTTCTTTTTTTTTTTTTTTTTTTGAGACAGGGTCTCACTTTGTTGCCCGGGCTAGAGTGCCATGGCATCAGCCTAGCTCACAGCAACCTCAAACTCCTGGGCTCAAGCGATCCTTCTGCCTCAGCCTCCCGAGTAGCTGGGACTACAGGCATGTGCCACCATGCCCGGCTAATTTTTTCTATATATATTTAG